>JARJCP010000149.1:0-216681 GCA_029281795.1 Mycena crocata | reverse complement strand
CTATTTCCGGCCCTTCCGCTTCCACATCCGGACCTTCCGGTCCCGTTCCGACCCGTTCCGGCTCCTCCCGATATCACATGGCCTGTGATTCCGCCCGGGACCTCTGCCGATCACTCCGGTTGCTATCACATGCCCCCCGTCCGTAGTTACTTATATACCGGGATCTGACGCGGGTGATCCTTAGTCTTTCTTCTCTTCGGATCCCCCTCGTCAGGTCTGTCCATTTGTATCTGTAGCTACTCTGTGATATTTATCTTCGGATCCCCCTCGTCAGGACTCTTGAGTATACTCGGGCCTTGAGGTTGCCCTTACAGGAAGCTAACTGTTCCACGAGGGACTCCTCCGACTCCTCTCCAAAGTCATTAGATTCTCGGCACCCGCGTTGCAGTTCCAGAGTGAGTCCCGCCTTAACACGATTGCGTCGTTTGCTGAAGTGTTCATCCCGGCTGTCTTTGCATTCGTGCAGTAGCTGCATGTTGTCGATTCGGTCCAGTATATCAGGCGAGCATTCAGATGTGAATTTCTCAAATGCATCGTCCCAAGATTCATCCTCAGCACGCAGATCCTCCGCGTGTCGCCACGGCTTGAACAAAATTAACATCAGCCGCGCGTGTCTGGCCTTGGAGTCATCAGTATCTCTTCTGGGGATTTTTGGACCGATGGGTACAGGTATGCACCGTTTCAGATAAGGCCTTACTCGACACAGATGCGTGCTCGTTTCCAGATGATCTTGGAGGAAACTAACCACGGGCATCGGCCGACCGACATAATCTAACACATTGTCTGGGGTGATGTTAGGCTCCTCAGACGCTGCACGCGCGGCGTCATCCGCGGCTGGGTCATCTAGATTGCCCATGTCCGCATCTGAATCGTCAGGATCAACCTCGGGTACGTCACCATCGTCTACATCCAAGTCATTGTCGTCGTCTGAATCATCAAAATCGTTGGAAGGAAGACGTTTTCTCTTGAACTTGTGAGTCTGGGCCACAAAATCCCATACGTTCAACTTTTCTAACAATTTGCCTCGCTGCTGGTAATCGCAGGCCTGGTTAGCGGAGGGCACAAGCTTCCCATGCACATCAGTGGTCAGGGTGATCTCGTCGTTCATGTGCTCATCTAGTCCGTAAACTTGCTCATGTACAGCTTCTTCATCTAGACGAGGTTCTGGTTCGACATCCGGTGGCTCTGCGGGGTGATCATCCTCATGAGAACAATCACATTCCGGCTCAGGATCTGTTTCGTGGAGGGGAGCAACGTCAGACTTCTTTTTGACGTAGCATTCGGGACTTGGATCCTCCACATTTATGAATCCTTCGAAGCTTGTCCAATACAAATTGGTGTATTCATGACTTGTGAAATGGTCCTCATAGTCCATAAGATAAGACACAACTTGCTGGCCAGACAGTTCCTGGTTGGAAATCATAGAGTGCGCGCATTTTTGGAGCAGCTTCTGGGCCCGGGTGGTCAAATCATCGGCTTCAGGGTCAAAATCACCCAATTTGCGAACGGCGACTTCCAATGCAGCGTACGCCACATGAGCCTGAAGCTGAGACTTAGTGATATAGTCCGTAATATAATACAGGATAGCCTTTGCCGCGGGACCAGAACCGATGAATTTGATATCCATGTTGCATCGGATAGCTCGAATCATGGTCTCGTTAAAATTGTTGACAAGACCGTCCAAGCATCGCAAGGTAAACTCCCCAGTCGCAGGATCAAACACGCTGATGGCTCGCTCGTTATCTTTGTCAAGATCAAAACGGCACTCACGAGGGTCCGAGCCACCTTTCCAATATTTATAACAAGTCTTCGCATGTCGATGCCTCTGACATCGTTCGATGAGCCTATGTAGATCTTGACCCTCTGCGTCCGGAAAATCATCGACAGGAATATTCGGACCAGGGCCTCGGGTTGAAGCAGGATGAAATTTAGACAACGGAGTGACTAGGTCGGGACGAGGATCAGGGGGGACAGAGTTTGAGATAGTATCGTCTAGAAAGTCCATGAGGCGCTTTTGAAATCCTAGATTACCTCCATTTTCGAGTGCCTTCTCCTTGATCTGATTGGGATTCAGACTACCGGCCAACCAAACCATCATATGGCAATGCAGAGTGCCTCGTCCCTGGGCTTCAACTGTACCGTAGTATCCACGAACAACACCAATAGCACCACCTTCCGTGTCACACTCCGTAGGATCATGAGCGAGAATGCATTTGATGAATGCTTTCATGTAAACATTGAAGAAACGAGCCGCAACAGCTGGATTTTTGGCGATAGTCACGGCCTGCTGTATATATTCGGGAATGTCCTTTGGTAGTAAGTGGTCAAGGTCGATCTCATCACCAGCGAGGAATTTCACGAGGGGATTGTAAACGTCAGCGGGATTTATAGTTATATAAAAGCTGGGCATACCCTTTTCAACCATGAGCGCACGGATTTCATTGCGCATCACGAGCTTTGACTGTGCAGATCCTGGAACATTGGCATTTATCACATTGACCTCCTTGAGTAATCGAAGGACACGACGCTCTTCGGTAGTGTTCGCAGTCGAATAATCACCTGCAGATACTCGTTCCGAGATTATATGGACTGCAGCAGGGGACACTGATCCAAAAGCCGCTGCAATGCGATCAAAACTAGCACGTTCAACTTTGAGGTGGGTCCGGAGGAGTAGCGCTCGACGTTGGATCATGTTGAAAACCGTAAAGAGGAACGAGTAATGCTCTTGAAAACGGCGATCTGAAAGATTGAAAAAATGCTTGATCTGACGCTTAAAACTCAGCGGGGAGCGGCGATCTGGTTGTTCGGTGCCACCTAATCCGTAAGGAAAGAGCGTAGGATACATCATAGGCAACAGATTCGGGTTCTTGAACTCGTTCATAGGGGTCTCGCCATGGGGAATTTCCACGTAATTCGCTCCAGGTTTTTGCATGTGCGCTAAAGCGGCAGCGCGAAGATCATCAGAAGGCGCGTTACCATCGACATCCGTGACTACGACGCTCTGGAATGGAACAGACTGGTACGAACCAGCGGCGGGAGAATCAGAATTACTTTCTGGGAGAGAAGACCCTGGTACATAGTCGGAAGTGGTGATATCAATACCAGAGTTGGGAAGGATATGTTGAATATGGAACGGCAGCATAGTTTCGGGCGGAAGATCCTGTAAGACAGTACGGTCAATGATAACTTCAGCATATAAATGGTTATGAACTTTCAACCAGTCCAAGGCCGCCATAACTTTCTCCTTGCGGACAATCAATGGACTGGCCCTCGTTCTGAGCCATTCAGCAGTGGGAGGGCGAGAGCCGACAAAAACGACACAGATAGGTGTTGTAATATCTTCTATACTGGGCGGCAGCGACTTGGCGATAGCAGACGGCTTTTGAGGATATACGATAATGTGCCCCCGAACGCCTCGTTGAGTAATAGGAACTTTATCGCCTAGCTGCGGTTGCTCGTCGTCATCGCGAAGTTGAATAATCCATACTTTGGAGCGACAAAGAGCAATCATAGCCTCTTCAACTACCGTTAGCGCCTTCAGTTCAGGTGGGACAGGACCGAGATAGTTCCGGTTAGCCATAGAAAGCGGAGGAACACGGTTGGAATTGAGATGAGACCGACACGTTCGACATACGATAATGGCAGGCTTGTTGGTGGCAGGATCCGCGGTCAAGCTAGACTGTTCAATGAGAATACTGCTGTGGGGTGAGTTGGCCATCGGCATAGGAGGCTCCGGAAATGCAGGGTCTAGCCACTTGTCAATTTCCTCTTCTTGTTCCATTTCAGCGATCGTTTTAGGCCCAGCGGGTTTGACAACATGGTCTGGACGCGTCAACAAATTGATATCGAACTGGTCAATTCGCAATATGACTTTTTGAAGGACGGGGCAGTCCTCGCAGCAACTACCACACACGAACGTACCTTGCTTGCCACTCGAGATTTCCAGATTGAAGTTTTTAAGCAACCGCTTCTTGAGATGATCCGGTATGACCTGCGGCCAGTCTGATTGAAGTTTAACATGCTGTAGTCGCCGTGCCGCGCGTGAATACCTGGATTCGTTGTCGTCGTAATCAGCCATAGGTTTACCAGTGCGGAGACGATATAAGAAAGCACGGAGATGTCGGCGGAGTTTCTTTACATTGTCCTTCTCTTTATAAAGCACCTCGTGCAGGTCTAACAAGCGCTTGAGGGGTCTGGATTGTAATATCGGGGCTACTTGACTCAAGATATTGATCTGCATCTTAAGAGAAGGATCCTCAATTCCTGCCGAAGAGTCGTCGTCGAGGGACTCCAATTGTGCAGTAATAGAACTACAGGCAACGTGTGAGCTATAACTCTCATATGACAGACACTTGCCATTGCTTACATGCGTTATGAGGCTGTCCCGTATCTCGGCTTTTGTGGGAGACCCCTCCATCAACAACCCGTGTGAGACAGCTAAAGCGATCAGAGCACCTTTGTCCACGTTGTAAAGATTGTCAAAAATATGGCGGGCCGCATTGGAATTAGAATGCTCCCACAGAAGTTTCTGTCTTCTGGCGGCCAACTTAGCATTCAAAAATTCACGAGACGCTTCAAACCAACCAAAACATTCCGCGACTATCTGCACATGCCGATCAGGGAACCGTTCGGTGGACGCAGAAAGTAAAAGACTGAGTGCTTCAAAAGCCATGGTCTGCTGTCTGCCAAATTGTTTTACAAAACTCTGGCAACTGCAGCGATGCTTATTGAAGAGGGAAGGATCACATACCTACGAGTATATGCGTGATAAGCGCATGTCGCGCGCCCAGAACGGTCGTATCTGGTGGAAGAGTGATATGGTGGTTTTCAAGCATTTTAATTAGGCGCGACGGCTCAACTGTGAATATATTCTCTGAGTGAGTTGCAGAGAGAAAAAGAGATTCAAGACTCTCACTACCGCGCTTAAGTTTCGCGTTATTCTGGCTAGATTCAGACGGGCCTGCATGACTTGGAGGGTTATAAGGAATAAACGGGTCTATATTCACGGTGGTCGCAGGTACATGCAAAGGAGCGGGAACAAAAGGTAAATAAACGTCGACGGAAGAGGTTGCGGGAGGGGGGGAATAGATGGGGCGAGAGGTTGGGTCCGAACGAAGAGGCGTAGACGGGAAAGACAAAGTCTCGGCGTCATGAGATTCAGAGGGGATATGTGAGGCAGATTGGGGACGGGCAGGGGCAACGGTGGACATTGGATCAATGTGAGGTTCAAAGTAGGGTTCAAAGTAAGGTTCAAAGTGGGGTTCAAAGTAGGAGTCAGGACGACCAGCAAGGCCGTCTAGCAAAATGTTAGAAAGGAAGAAAACGAAGCTGATGGAGCAGACGTACCAAATGACAAGGGTTCAAGGTGGGAGTCGCGAGGAACATCGGGAATGTCTGGTGGAGTGTTAGAGAAAAAGTCGACGAATAGGATAGCAGCGACGCACCGAGCGACCAGAAATCAGGCATGTAAACATCGCGGGCGGAATGACGAAGCGTGGGGGGCTCTAAAAGTCGATCCAGACGTGGGATAAAGTAATCACGACGAAGGATAGCGGACAACAGCTCACCAGCGGATCCAGGAAAATACGGGGCCGGGGCGGAAACAAAAGGGTCTGAGAATCAAACGTAAGACAAGGCGGAAAACTATTGAAGCAGCGCTAACGTGTAGCGAGGGACCCATGACCTGGGTAGAATATTTGAACATAAATCGTGATAGAGAAACAGCTGGCACTCACTCGAAGAATCGTGCAACGAAGGGGATGTTACTGGAGGAGCAGGAGAAAGCGCAGAAGCTAAGAATATACGCCGATGTCAAAAATCAAAAACAATACAAAAAGAAGAGATGATTCACAAGACGCCGAGGACAGTGAAGGAGCCCTAGGGAAGGATAAGACAACGAGGAAAGAGGGTATACATAGACTGACATTGACAACGGCCTAGTGGGGTCACATAAGAACTCCCAAGCGCTGAAGGAATGGTCGAGTCGGAGACCAATCCCGAGGAGCGATTCACGGAGATATGCAGCCCAGTCAAGGCCAAGAACAACGTCGAAGGCATCCGTGTACTCGATTTCGTAAGGCACGGGAACCGAGAAAGACCCATACGGTGAGACGTGCGTCGTCAACAGAACCATAGACAGGTTGGGAGAATACAGCCGCAAGAAAAAGGCGCCGGACAGGACAGTGTGAGGCAAGCCAGAATACTGCACATTGACGGCCTGGACACCATCGACATGGATGGACATCGAATGAACGGACCCGGAGAGAGAGAGACGGAAAAGGGAAAAGAAGGAAAGGAGGGGAGAATGAGGAGGGGGGGTGGGGGAGAAAGTAAGAAAGGATACGACGGAAAGGACGCCGTTACCGAAACCATTTGCAAATAGAAAAGGTGAAACATCAGATGGGCCATCAGCCATGACATCACACGGCCGCATTGGGCGACAAAATCGAGTGGGGAGGTTTTTTTCGAATAGAGTACAAAAACCCACTATTAGGATAGCGGGCATATAGGTCATTCGCAGACGATCCGTTTTTTTTTCCATACACCGTGATCCGAACACATTCGGTCTTTTGAAACGAACACCTACTTAAATATAGGTCATTCGCAGACGATCCGTTTTTTTTTCCGTTCTGGCTGTGCAAAGCTGAGGAACATAACATCGAGTGCAAAGTTTAGCGCTGTGAGAGAGTGGGTGGGTGATGGTCGCGGTAATCTCAGGGCGTGTGGGATGATAGGTGGAATCAGTAAAGCATCACGGACCGGAGAGACCTGCCGAGCACAAGGCTTTGATTGCGTCGTAACGGTTTTGTGGGTCCGCTTTCGGAAACTGACCGGTTAATGATATCACCCGGAACTATAAGTAGCCGCGCTTGTTCTCAAGACCGCCCACGTCAATCTCCTTCCCCGCTCAGTGGCAACCCTCGCAATCCCGCAGATAGTAATTCCTGCTTTGCTTTGCTTTTCTAGCCACAATGTCGCTATCCCACACATCGGCACCTGCTGTACAGATTCCCAATCCCCGCTTTGACTCCACCGCCCAGCTGGCAAGATACGATCCGACCCCAGCCCAGTAAGTCCAACCTTACTTGTTCTGCATCTCATTTACCGATTCAAACAAACTGCAGCTCGTCAGACAGACCAATGGTCAGGTTGCCCAGTTACAAGGAACTCACCGCAGCATCGCAGTGCGATGATGCATTCCCGCGTGCGGGGCGGTCTAGTTTGTTCACGTCGGGCCTGCTTCATCTGCCACCGTTGACAGTGGTGCGCGATCTCCACAACTTGAACCAGAAACAAGTCTCATTATATGTCTTTGCATCAGCCCAATCGACCTATGGCGTCGGGGAGTAAAAGCCGCTATGACTCCCCACGCTTGCCACCGCACGAAGAGAGCGAAGACGAGTCTCCAAACACCCGGCCGAGATATCTGGATCTCTCCATGCACTGTCCAGACGATACCAAACCTCCCCGGAGAATAACCTCACCTTACAACGACTCCCTCCACAGCGTTGAGTCGACCGATCTCGATTCACTACCGGACGAATACAGCTCCTCTCATCGTGGACTCACCTTGGTAAGCGTCATTTCAATTCTCCATTGCCACATTATTTTTCTGATCTATATTTTATCTTGTTCCTCAAAGCCCCGTCCTACGTCCGGAACGCAGCTACCGCGCCCGTTAGGCGGGCACGCGCTCCACCGCCACCCCGGCCCCCACACCGCGTGGCCACCCATGCCGTTAGCCCTGCGCGACTTCGGCGCCCCGCCCAGTTACGAGTACGAGTCACCCCAACCAAAATTGAAATTCAGCCACGCGAAGGCCGGGGGACGCACCAAAAAGCAGGCCCTATCGTGCTTCTTCTGCCGCGAGCGCAAGATTGCGTGCGGCCGCCCCGATGAGGGCAGCACGGACCAATCGTGCAAGTTAGTTGCCTTTTATCTGCGATTTTCTTTGTCTTTGTGTACTGACGACGTGTGTGTCACAGCCAGTGCTCACGTCGCAAGATCGAGTGCAAATACCCGACGGTGTCGCACCGCGGGCAGCACTCGCGCATCAAGAGCGCGGCGCGCAAGGCGAATTTGGGGTACGAAGCGGCCTCGTCGTGATCGCCGTGAGCCGGTGTCTCCCTTTCTTCTGCGCTGCGTCGCCGATGTCCTCATTTCCTGCGTCTTGTCGTTCCCATGTTTGAAGTAACTGCGCCCCATGCCGACGCCGCCGGCGAAGGCGCACGTTCGTATCATCGTCCGAGTCTGTGGCGGCATCGATGAACCGCTTTCCCAGCCAACCGGATGAACCGATTTCCATCTCCGACTGCCGGGCCTGTTGCAATGTGCACTATCCTCTACCGACGGATTTCTCAGATAGGACGCCGCAGAGGCTACGGAGCAATTGATACTTGATCCTGCACCGGTCATGGGGTGTTCCCGGAACAGTCGCCCGCAATGGATTCAATCCAATAATTGTCGGACTGGGCGCCATGGGAGGCCATGGGCTTCAGAAAGAAAACGGTACACGGGTGTCCGTGGGTTGCGCGGTTTTGATCAACGTACGTGGAGAATGTGGAAGAATGTGGAGCAATGGTATTATAGTTTTGCGCGCGGCTGGGGGCTTCTCAGTTCTAAAATGATAACGCCGTTTACCTGTTTTGCGGCGGAATTTAGGATCCCGACAATGACAGAACAGATGCGTAGATGTTGACAAAACAGCAATCTGTGCACCCGCGCCGTCGGGCCTGTGTTGAAGCGGGCTGTGCGTGCCTGATGATCCCGTTCCCGTTTACTCCGAGGTGAGAGGATGGCTGCTGCTGCTGCCTGGAAATCACCGCACGAGCGGTCAGAAACGACATCGACTATGTAGTGTACTAATGGTAATGAGTTAAAAAAGGCGTGCAGCGGGTGGTTTCGGATGCGCAAGAATCTACAAGAATCGCGACGTTCGCTAGTTTAATTTATTTTCGAGCGCGGGGTTTCGCCGTCACATGGGCACGGCGTCTCGCGGAGCCTGATGTCTCCGTGATTTGTGGCGACCTCCGTGTACGTACTGCGGATTGCTTATCTGGGGAATGACAGGGAATGACATGTGGGTCGCGGGGTTTCCCCTTGTGGTACGTTTTGTCGCATGTTCTCCGTGAACCCATTCCACCTGGTCCGGCGTGGAAACATAATTTCTGCCAGTCTATCTGGTTCAGTACGACTTTGAGGGGCATGCGCGGATGCCTGGGTATTTTCGTAGATGCCGCTCAGAACCCGCTGACAATATTCGTGACGATACGCTCAAGCCTCACAGCTTCCGTTCCCCTGATTCGCAATGGCTAGTTTAGGCTGATATCGTGGCGGTTCGACGGCGGAATCTGGTGGATGATACCAAGTCACCAATGCGTCGAATGAATGATCAGTGGATGAGGAAATGTGGGAAGTGGGACTGGGTAACTGATAACGATTGCACCAACCGTCACCAACCCGGGGATCGATGGTTGGGGAGCATCGGACACGAGTGCTGTTTGCCATGATGGTTTCTCGGGTCCGGCATCTATTAGACGGAGTGGACATTCGTCTAGCGCGGAGACCGGGCCGGAGGGGTACCCCTTTCTCCCATCAAGCAAGAAAGTGAAAACAGGTCTTTGAAGGACGTTCTCCATATCGAGGAAGTCTACTATAAAGGGCGAAAAATGAGATTATGCTAACAAGTACATTTATTGCAAGATCCCTCAGGGTCGGTTGTATGAGAGACTAGGATATGGTATGTATAATATAGCAGTACTTATGAGCGGGCGAACAGTAAGATTGGCATACTTAATGGAGCACTTCACACTATCATGGTAAAGAATCTGCGTCAAAAGCGATGTGGATTGATGGGAGAGGCGTGGCCATGGGTTGTGTGCGCATTTTCCATCCCGGTGCATCGGCGGCGGGCGTCGACTCCGCTGACGAACTCCTGCTTCCGACGTGCGTCGGTGCGCGTGATTTGGAATCAGACTCAGCCAGCGTCCAGTGCCACGGCGGTGGGGTGGGCTGCGTGATGCGCTCTGCGAACAACGACGCGGGCGCGGGTCCGGGACCGGCTTTTCTCCACGGCGGTGCGGTGGATTCCTACGAGAACATCGAGAGGTGAGCAGCCGGAATGTTCTGCGAAGTCCTAAAACGTACTGCACCCCCGCGCATTGTCTCGTCGGTGCTCGATACCACGGACCTGCGCTCGCCCTAAGTATATCGAGTTGTCCGCGGTCAATGTAAAAGTTAGACTGCGCTACAGTGCATACTCACGAGCGGGGCGGCGTTGACGGCAAACAACATTGAAGCAGCGATGAAAGCAAGAGTGGCGGGACGCATTCAAGTGATGTAGGGAGGAGTTGTGTTTGTGGGGTGGATGGGGAGTTGCAGGTCGAGTTTGCTGGCATATTGTAGCGGGATATGGAGCATTTATACAGATAATTGCCTTGGTAGCTGCAACCACGTCGAGTCTTCCGATTTTCAAGCGATGCGGATCCTCGTCGTTCTAACGCCGCCCAATAATTGGCGGATGTGTACATCGAGGTTGCATCGACTCCGTGAGCAAGATGGTGAAGCGAGGAAAGACTTGGATGCTGTTTGCGCCCGGTCGCGAAAGCCTAATTCCGAGTTGGCCAGGTACTTACGGCTGTCGATGCTGACAGGCGGAATGGGGCGGCAAACTAGGCCACGATGCCGTGGTCTGAGTGCCATACGCACGGCATGCAGAAAAATTGAAGGAAAAAGAGGACTTTGAGTATCGGGGCAAGTACTGTTGTAAAAGCTAGAGTGATCTCCCAAGAGGCGATTTCACTTTCTGTCCATTGAGAAGCCACAAAGGTTCGGATTCCTGGCAGTCCACGCTACTAGCGGCTAGCCACTGAATCAGAACGTAGAACGGAGAGCATATGGCGCCGTATGGAGGCGCAGGAGGAGGATTTTCAGTTGCCCCATCCGACGGGTTCCCGAAGCTAGTGATGTTCAGGCTTGGCTTGGCCTGGGAGCCCCGGCTTTGGCTTGGCTTCATGGGGCTTTGGCTTCCAGATCCATGAAGCCAAAGCCAAAGCCATAGGGTAGGGCTTGGCTTGGCTTGGCTTTGGCCCAAGCCCCGGCTTTGGGGGATTTTTTCTTGTATTTATTTTCTGCCTATTGCAGGTTACCTGGAAGAGGGGCCCAAGCTAGTTCAGTTAATATGAGCAAGGGATGATTTTGTTGCCTTGCCAGAATCGTTCCCAGCTGCCTGTAGCACCCTTCTACTGGGGTACGGAAAGTCCCGAGTTTGTGATAGACTTACCAAATTGGGCACCCGGTGTTGAAAAACACTTTTTAGGCTGTAAGATAGTGTTATCATGAGTAAATACATGGAATGAGAGTACTCGAGGAGGAAATTGGTTGTTGGAGCAGCCAGATATCGTGATGATTCTTAGTATCCAAAGCCAGGGCTTCAAGCCCCGGCTTTTGGCTTCACTGGTCTCAAGCCAAAGCCAAAGCCCTCGCAAAGCTCTGACTTTGGCTTGGCTTGGCTTTGCAAAGCCGGGGCTTTGGCTTCGGGGCTTTTTGGCTTAAAGCCAAGCCAAGCACATCACTACCCGAAGCGCGCAGATGCGAATCCCTCATTCGAGTGTCAGGTTTTGCATGAGGGTTCCTTCAAGCTTCTTGAGTTTGTTTGTCTTTGCCATACCCGTCTGTACTTAGTACTGATTGCCGCTTAACACAAGCTTTCATCATCGATTCCTCGCCCAGTTCGTAATCGGTTCTCGGTCTCAAAGGCAGATATATACACCGCCAACGGTCAGACACGTACCCACCAGCTGCCGGCGACATGTTGGTGAGGTGTCGTAAATAGGCATCAGCCAGCTGTCGGCCAGGTCATGGCCGGTTTTGTACGCCAATGGGTCCAGCATGCCGCCAGGTTCAGCTGACTACCAGCTCTTCTTGGGATCTGGAAAGCATCTGCAGTTGCAGGGCGAACATATATTGTTTGGATTTTATTTTCTTGGGTAGCGAATATTGGGCGAGAACGAATGTCATTATTGCAATGGCAAAATTAAGATACATGACTGCTAAGCGTAATATTAAAGAGAAACAATAGGTGCCGATGAATTCAATTAGAAAGCGGTCCTGACGGTGGAAGGAAAGAAAATCCTGCCAGACCAGGATCTGCATTGAACCTGTAAAGGAAGTGATCAGGGAGGGGTACAGAAAAACAATGGCTAAGGTGTACGGCAGGAATTGGAAACAGTGTTATCTCTCCGGGTTAAAGGTTGCCTATAAGGATATAGAATGAATGATGCTGGAAGAGGGGCTTACCGTCGGGACCCCAGAAATTTGTTCGTCAGTGCATTAGCAAAAGCGAGTACACAAGCCTACTCAGAAGGCCAAACAAGTATTGATATATTGAGCTGAAGATGTACCCAACACCAGCCGGAATGTACGGCGGCTTCTCGTTGGAATCGGGGGAGGGCCAGACTTCGTCCTTCGAAATAGAGACAGGTTAAAAACAGCATGAAGCGATATTGAAAGTTGAGGGCTTGAATGTGTTCCAAAATGTGAGTTTTACTGTAGATGCGCAAACAAGGATGCAAATTTGAGGTTCAAAACGAGTCAAGCAGTTAGAGGGACTCTGAGGGAGGGAAGGCTTGAAAACGTGACGAATCATCAGATTATGCAACTTGCCACCTGAGAGCTTGAACGCCACAGGATTAGAAACGATTTGAAGTGATGAAAGAGAACTGATCATGAGTTGAGGATATTGGCGTTTATAGGAAATATCTGAGTTCTTGAGGATGATTGATTAACCAGACGGCAACGTGATGTTGGTGTGAGATGTCGTAATGTGGCTACTGGTATGAGGCTCGGACCATCGCCTTGAAGAGAAATTATTGGGGTAATCACGACAGAAGGCCACAGAATTGGAGGTGTGAAGGAAGAAGGGAAGTACACATGGATGTCGCAGCCGCAATAACGAGCATCTGGCAATTGGTGACATACTGTGATGCTTGAGCTGATTGCGTCCGGAGAACGGCCAGCCTTCTCCTTCTCGTTGTACTTCTATGGCTACAATCCGTAAAGCCTGGACGAGTGTGTCGAACTTGAAGGCTCAAGGGCCAATGCAAAGTTCCGAGTTGTCGCAGGTTTGGCACATCCAAAACGACTTTCGAGTGGGAGAGAGCCACAGGCGAGAACTTGTTGAGCATTATGGCCATGTTCTGGGAACGGCGGAGGGAACTGGTGGAAAGTGGGAGAGAGAACTTGGAAGTGCGTGGAAACGGTCAACATACACGTGATTTGATTTGAGAACGCGCTAACAGCGCGCACAAAGACTTCTCTGATCGCATCAGCGCTTCGGCGCTTCCCCTACTGTTCCGATATAAGCCGAGCTTCTCCAGTACGTACGGCTTGCGTACGGCTGCCGGCGGCACGTCAGGATATGTCGGGGCTTCTTGACATACCCTTTTCGGTATGGCGGGGAGAAGCAAAGCCTCGTGCTCTTCCCGACACACCGCCGTTGCTCGCCGCGCCTCGAGGTCTTTCTTGACGCCCCTCGAGGCTACCAACATGTCTTTTTTTTTGGCGTGCTTCCTGCCCTTGCCAGTTGTCGGCACACTATTGGTGGAAATACCTGAGTCGTCCGCGGACGGGAAGTTTGGGGGTCAACGATGAGTCTCGACGCGTTTTGACGCGTCTTTCAACGCGTTTTCTGTACTTTTACATCCCCACTTAGCTCTGTACATCCCCAATGAATCCCTCTTCTCATGCAAAAGTCCCTCTGGAACGCCTTTCCTTGAATGCCACTCAACGGAGCTCTGTCGATGTCCTCTATGAATCAGGACAAGAATTCTCCATTCGTGCAGATCCAGATAACGCGACGGCACAAAAAGAAATACGAGATCTTCTCCTGAAGCATGGGCTGGATATTCGACAGAGGGAGAGATTAGAGAATTGGTGGAATGTTCAGTGGTCGGTTTCCTGGCCTGTCCAAGGTGGTAAGCGGCGCCGCAGTTTGTTGCAATGGTATGTGGTCCATTCGCTCCATGACCGAATCACATCTGACTAGTTTAGCTCCTGCGGATACAACACTGCCGCTCGCCAAGAAACCGACGAGAAAAAACCGAACGCTAAGAAGGTTCCGCAAGCATCGGAGGCCTCTACCGACAGCCGTCCCTGGACTCGCCAAAATCCGTATGATTTCACCGGTTGCCTTGCCCACGTCGATATCACAGAGCGAGAGAGCGATGGTGCTGTCAGTTCCATCATAGGATGCCTCAGCCACAACGTCGAGTGCCAAAACTCTGTTCTGAAAAGACTTCCGGCGATACCGCTTCATCCCCACGTCTACGAAGTCGCTTTGGAGCAGCTGAAGTCGGGTTCAAGGTGTGTCCCCCGTCTGAACCTCATAAGCGTGGCTTATTCTATGACAGCGTCTCCGCTATACAGACTAAAAATATTGAAATGATGCAAAACAAATCGTATCGCGACATGGATACCTTCAATCCCGCCCATGCCAACTTTCGCTACCAATATCTCCCATCTGACTCTCGCCAACTCTATCGACTTTATACTCGGAGCGAGGGCATCGATGTTTCGTTCAAACCACAATATAACATCGATAATTGGATGAATCCCACTTCCCCGTATTTTTGTCCCCAAATCCACGATGCAATTTTCCATTATTCAGCTCGATGTGAACAGGGAGATCGACTGAAGATATGCATCTCAACACCGGCGATGGATGAAGCTGCGTGGAAATACGGCCACCAGAGTCAAATAATTCTCGATGGAACTTTTGGAGTCTGCTCATCACGTATGCTCCTATTCATTGCGATGGGCATCGACGAGGATGGGCATGGGGTTCCTTTGGCCTTCTTCCTTTTTTCGGCACCGACCGGAACGCGGGCCACCCATGCCGGCTATAATCGCGAGATTCTTCGTGAATTACTCACCAGCTGGCGGGACCACCTCTCCCGGGGCCGTCCCTGTAGATTCACCCCTCATGTCTGCATTACCGACACAGATACCAAAGAACGCGGAGCTCTTCTTGACGTATGGCCTAATATATGGCTTCTTCTTTGTAAATTCCATCTTCGACAATGCTGGACCAACAAACGAAAATCATTGAAGCTGGTTCCAAGCCTTGAGGATCCAGATTTTTGGAAAGATTATGTGAATGGCCAATTATTGTCTCTCGAAGCTCGGTGAGTTTTCAAACTGAATCTGAATCCGTCACTTGCTGACTCGTTGATTCCAATAATAGCCTCATTGAGACTACAGATATAAACGCCGCTCACGAACTCATTGAGAACGAACACCAAAATCTGCTCGCTCTGAAAAAGCAGCAAGGCATTGCCCAGAGCGTCATAGACTCCGGTCTCACCTACTTAGATTACCTCGTCAAAACATGGATGCCGGAAGCCTTATGGCAAAGTTGGTCACGAAAGGGGCGTCTTTATGCCTCCACTCTTCTCAACATTTCCGTCGAGGGTGTCCTTCCGACAACTAATCATCTCGAGTCCTTCAATGGCCTCCTCAAAAGAAAATACCTCCCCCGCTGGCAGCATTCTGGCACTCGCCTGCGTGTCGACTTCCTTATTTTCACACTCATCACCAAAATTCTCCCAGAAATTTTCACCGTGCGCCGCTCCATCCAAGATTATAAATCCTTCCTCAAATTCCGCTTTCAAAATTATGCCGGCGGTGTAGATCTGGTCCAGCTTAAAAAGAGCCGCCAGCGCGACCCCGAAATCCGGCCGCGAGGTCTTCTGTGTTGGTGGGCCCCTGATTCCAAACGCGATAATGAGGCGCAAGCTATTGCACGTCTCCAGCGGATCTACGACATACGCCAATGTGCAGATCCTAATCAATACGAGGCCACCTGCGTATCTTCCCGGTCCGTTGTGGGAGACCCTCACGCACACCTTTATTATCTTTATATCCATCGTGATGGTCCTGGTGGCTGCGCTTGTCCAGATTTCGAGCGCAATGGATGTGCCTGCAAGCATCTGCGAGCCCTCCGTTTAATCTTGGACTCCTGGATCTCCAGCGGTCGTCTTGGTCCATTTTTTTACCCGACCACTCTGAATCGGCTGAAAGGAATCTGAATCTACACTTACGCCCGCCGACAACTACTCAGCCCTCTGGCGCCGCCGTTCTTCACAATTTCCTAGCACTCCAAAAAATGGCTGGATTGGATCCAATGGCGGCTGTTGATGGCGAGGAGAACGAAAACATTGAATGGAGTTTGGAAGATTTGATGAACGTGGAGGAGCTTCTCGAGGAGGAGGGTTTCGACGAAGTAACACCAGATGCGGGCGTCAACCACGATACGGAGAATAGATCCCGTCTTCCGGAATCCGTATGTGCGCACTGCTTTCCATCCAATTGTTTAACCGACACGTCGTAGGTCCCACAAAACATAGGGTTGCAGGCCATCGCTATGCAAATTCAGCAACGCACAGAACAACTCATCAACGCCCTCCTCCCAAAGCTCCATGGATTGTCGATAACTCTTGGAGATTCAACAAGTCAATTGCATCGCACTAACCCATTGACTGAATTTCAAGGCTTAATAAAAGCTGTGGACGCTGATCTTGAGAAAGCCCTCCCTCCGCTTCCTTTGGATGCTTTACAGCTGCCGCCTCCAGCTCTGATTCTGCAACGCCCGATGTCAGCTCTCCCTCGTCGCCCACTTTCCATTTTACCGTCGGTTTCTACTATCCCGGCCAAACGAACGCTCAGAGCACCTTCACCCGAAGGTTCTAAACGTAGGCAGATATCGCACAGCACCCTGTAATTCAGACTCCTCCTATATAACATGTGTTGTACTTTGTACTTTTCCGCATTCATTCGCCCAACCTTTTCAGTTTGCTTCGTTCTCGGCACCTTATCTGCTGTGCTCATTCCGCAAAAACACCTGCCGCAAAGTTAGCTATCTCAAAGTGTATTGTGATTTCATCTCCACCGATACATCTGTTCGAGAGGAGAATTCGGCCTCAGTGCATTCCGCCCGTCCAGGAAGGCGGTGTGCGATGGCGCGCACGCCCCGTGAGGCGCAAATTCGTGCTCCAGGCAGCGTGTGCGGCATGGGCGCATCGCGCGACGCCCTGTGCATACCGACGATGCGGTCGTGAAAGCCGCCGCGAGCGAGGCAGCGGCCTTCGTGGGCGGTTGTTCATTCGCGTGCAGTGTTGTGTTGCATGCAGCGCTGCGATCATGCGGCGTTTGCGGTGTTCGTTTGCGTGCGGCGGTGCGCTGCATTGGCGATCGTTCGCGGGCGGCGGTTCTCTGCGTGTGGCGTGGCGTTGTGCTGCGTTTGTTCTATTACACCGTGACGGATGCAGCCAAGGCGGATGCGGCAGTAGCTTGTACATGCCAGGTCGGACGTCCGGCTCGAGACTTGAGCTTTACGGCACTACGGTTGCAATAGACTTGGATGGGGTCCACAGGGTACGACTGCAAGAAGTTGCTAAGGCGCCAAATTGAGAGCAGAGTGAGCATGGTGATCAACCGGGCTTGTGCCGGAGGATGAACGTTGAACATTAGAGCTGAAATATACAAGATCAATGTAGAGCACAATGTAATGAATGGACTGCTACTCACCTTGAATCGTTTGTCGATGCTAACCCTGTTTGATTTTCCTCTAAGTCCTAGCTAGTAAGCTAGTAACTCGGAGACCCCACTTAGCCCACATCGACGTTGAGTTGAGTTGTCGTCGCTGACCAGATAACCGTTGTCCCAGACCGAGGAATTTTATTCGTGGTGCGATATCAAAAGACTCCGACCCGTCAATGATTGGAAGTCTGCACGCATGCTAACAGTCCGGGCAAGAAAAAACTGAATCCTTAGATTCCTACTGCCGATGAAAATGAAAGAAGCGAAGCAGGGATCGGCGAGAAGCCAAAGATTGGCAAGAAGGTGCGCAAGACCTCACCAATTGGTGCACGGACCATGGTGACAGATTGCACTCAGTGGGGCCAGCGCTATGAAGTGAAACGCTGAATGACGGCACTTTCAGTACCCATGCCTCCAAACCAACATTATGGCCCAATCGGAAGAAGGATTCCGGCCTTAATGGCGCGCAGTTTTAGGTGGGCAACACCACAGCTTTGACACCGAGGACCATTCCCTGCAATACCCTCCACGACGAGAGCTGTGGATCATGTGCGGTGGAATGAAGTACGATCACGATGAGTTTTTGCATGCCACGGCTTTGGCGCCAGGGAAACATTCCCTGGCAGGGGTCGGGGCGATAGACTCACCGGTCTTGAGTGGCGAGTCCGGGACGCGCATGTTGAGGAGGTTCCGGATGGGGCTCCACGAGAACTCAGAGCTGGAATACTCTGAGTTGAGACTGGGCGTGGAGTTCGAGGAGGCGGAGGATCCAGAGGCGATGTTAGACCCTAGAATGTGGTTTGAGTCATGTCAGGGAAGAAGACAGAAAGGTTGCACACCTTGCGTGGACTGGGGGGTGCTCTTGCCGGTCCCGAGTTCGCAGGGGGTGATAAAAATATCAGCCGGCAGCTTCGTCTGCCCAGGCACTGCGCGAGATAATAGTCAGAAAAATATTCCCAGGGCACATGGACAACGTACAGGGATAGTTTGCATAACGGATGCTACCGTACTGCATGTCGTCGTTTTCCTTCGCGGGCCCATAGAGGATGTCGTCCGGGCAGACTGAAGGGTGGACACTTAATCAGATGACAACAAGTGAACAGGATAGAACATACACCAAAACGGGCACTCATGCCCAAGCCCGCACATATATGCCGCCTTCCCGGCGTGTTCCCCAGTCCGAACGACCTTCTTAAATCTTGCTAGGGCGTTGCAAAAACAGATCGGGAGTGGGGCGACGCGGGATTTCAGATAGTCGTGCACGTCCGGGGGGACGATAGGATTGCCCTCCTCATCGACAGGGCTTGAGACAATGTCAGTATACAAGGCGGTGAGAAATGGCAAAGTAACTGACTATGGGAACGTGGACATAATCATGACACCCCCGGTATGGTCGACAGTGGTGAGGTTGCCAGAATATCGTTGCTGCCGCTTCATCACTTGATACTGGCGGCGAACAGTCGGGGACAGGGTAGGGCTCCGAAGTGGGGGCATCGACGCGAGGGCTTGACGCACAGCATGAGCAGGGACATACCCAGGGACGTGGCGCGAGGGGGAGGAATGAGGTCTGGTTGCCGGCATGATGGCAGTGGCGAAAAATGAGCGAAAATGGTCACCTTATATAGATTTTGCTCGCTACTAGGAACGTGGCCCCAAGTTGAGGGGAATCCACTGAGGAAAAAAGAAAGAAAAAATGCTGTCTGAATTGAGAATGAATGGCCGTTAATTTTTTGCACGGCAGACTCACCTCGTGTTTGCCTTGAAATTAACCAGGAACAGATTTTATGAATGCTGATTGGGCCGTGGAAAAACGTTCCAACGGCGGGAAGCCGCCAGAAAGGCGGGCATGTTTGTCGAGGCCAAAAGAGTGCGAAGACGTTGCTGGTTGCCCTAGTTACTGACAGACATTCGCAAAGTGTTCCTCCAGAAGCCAGAAGCTTGCCGAGAGTAACAGGTAAGGGGCAAAAAGCGCCGCGGGGAAACAAGTCTCTGAAAAAGAAACGGAGAGAGACAACGATGGAGGGTACTCGTAAACAAGTCGTAAAACTTAGTCAGGAAGAAGTGCGCACTGGGCACGTGTTGATGGCATCATGAGAAGTCTTTGTGCGCGCTCGCTGATGTTTGAGAACACTGTGCCAAACAAACACAGGGACCTCTTGATTGAACATCGTAGTCTCTGTTCTTTTCCAAATCGACTGATGTGCTCAATGGGTAATGTTTCCGGGTTAGGCCCGAGGTATACATACCGGGACCGATCAGAAGTGAATTTTGCTAGCAGTCAGAACTCTGAGATGATGGAGAGGACGGGCCTGCCAGTGGACGATATGCGAGACGGAAACAGACTGTGAGACAGCGTAAAACTCGCCAGACTCCAGCCGGAAGAGCCCGGATAGCGCCTGGAATCTCTACGGTAGCGACCCGCGCTAGGTGCACAGTCAGACCAACCGATAAAGCAAGAACGATGCCAGAGCTTCAAAGTGAACACAGTTCTGCAATGGATCTATCAGGCAAGTAGGATTCACATACAAATTTCTAGAGTGACTTTGATAATGAGTATTTAGATGAAAGTATTTCATTTGAACCTCAATGCAGCCTTCAAGTTCTACAGACCGATGATATGGATCATAATGGATGGGCAGCATGTTGGGAAGATTTTTACTGAACTCTGTCGCCGCGCCTTGGCCGGGCCTAGAATTAGCAACTTCAACAAGAATCTTCCGTTGAACACCTTCTGTGCTACGCGTACATCCCCACTCGTCCTCATTATTCTCTTTCCGACACACGCCCCAGGGGAAAAAGTACTAGTAACGATGCAAATATCCACCTCTCCCTGCAACGACGGCAAGGCGATCTCCCATTTGGCGATGCACACCTGCTGGATAGTCCCCCCTCGTCGACAGGCAGAGTATAACTCAATGCCGCTGTCTCTTATGCTCGCGACTCATCTTTGATCGGGGTTTTGCCCGTGTAAACAGCTGAGCCCAGATGCAGGCCCCACCCAGAAATCGTCACCCAGAAATCGTCACCCTAGGCCTTGAAGCTTCAAGAACCATGCGGTAAGACTTCTCGCGCGTAATGGCTCCGGCGCTTCTTCAACGCACCTCCCCTGCACCCATTCGGCGATGTCATCCAGCAAAGCCTAGGGAAATTCTCATCGACTCTCGAGTTTATCCTACAACCTCACGGTCAGGTAACGGATTGAGGCTTTATTCACTCCGTTCGTGTTCTCACAGTCTGCCAGTCCCGAGTAAATTTTCATGAAGATGGACGGATCTTTCCCTCTGAATTTAGCCGTGGTCAGCCATAAGTGCTCAGACTGTCAAATTGTCAATGGACCAAAATACATCCGATACTATTTTCGGTTGCACATCTGTACTCATGCCGATTACGCCGCAGCGGCAAACTTCTTAGGCAATAATGTTTCTCCTTCAAAAGGCATGAATTCTGGAGGCTTCGGACAATTTTGTGGTGCAAAGTAAGGGATCGTTCCAGAATCCGAGGGAGTAGCTGAAACTTTCTTGAATTGCCAAACCCCTGGAGGTTTTCCTTGGCCAGCTCGGCATTTGGTTGCATTTGGTTGCGTTCAGCCAGGCTTGCATAAGACAAGAATCTAGCGCAGAGCCTCCAAAATTTCTGAGATAAGCCAAAGTCATTTCAGATCTGAGAGTGACACGTCACACCACTGCCGCAGACTGCCGCCCTTCGTGCAGGCTAACCGAGTTGACCGAGTTAACCGAGGGTTGGCTTGGCGCCAGCACACGTGTGGCCAAAAAGCGGTGCGAGTCTGGACCTGGCTAGACTCGAACCAGTCGTTAGTTCAGAGATTGATGACAGTCGATCAATGAGGCAGCTGAATAACGACTGGAACGGTTTAACCGTCGGGTAGTAGACGCGGAGATTGCCGGCCCATTTAACGGACTTGGTCAAAAATTCTGTTGAGTGCCGGTACAAAATTTTGGATTTCACCAAATCTGAAGAGACAGTTTGATAGCCTTTAAAGTTCTAAGACTCTCTATGTTTTCAGAATTGTAATACCTGGCGAAATGAGTAGGCTATGAATGGTTTTTCTTGCGAGACTTAGATTACACATCACATTGACATCACCGTTTTCGTAACCGTGTAACCGAGCAGGCACTAAAACAGACCTAGCGCAGCCAATACTTTGGCTATAAAGATTTGGAAAACATAGAGAACCTTGAATTTTTTTGCGCTACAAAACTGTCTCTTCAGACTTGAGAAATTCAAAAGTTTTGTTCCGGCCCTTGCCAGGATTTTTGACGAAGTCAGTTAAATAGGCCGGCAATCTCCGCGTCTACTACGCGACGGTTAAAATGTTCCAGTCCCTCCGGTGCAGTGATCGAGTGTCATCACCTGCCCTTTGGGAACTGGCTCGAGTCTAGGACCTGGCCCATTTTGTCCTTTATCCTTGCCTTCCACTTCCACACTCCATCCACGCAGAAAGGTGGTTGCGCTTCCAATCCTCGAAATATCTTGAGTATTTTGTACGTACATATCGTTCCTCCCTCACCGCTGGAGCAGCGGTCCCTCGACTTGGTACATGTGAAGCACGGTTCCTGGTACCGGTGATGTCCCGTTGATTAAAGAACCACCCACAATCGCCCAATTTCGAACCATATATAACAAGATTGATCATCCCAACGAAAAAAGCAGCGCGATCTCGCGGCGAAAATCAAGCACGAGACCACGGTTGCATGCTGTCTTCCGGATGGGAGATCTTCTCAGAGCTAAAAACTCCGCTTCCTAAGGCTTCCTCATTCCCCAATCCACCGCCGCGTAGTGCAAGTGACCTGCCCACCATCTCTAAACAGCATTCATCCTCGATCGATACTCGACGAGGCCGGAAGGAGAATCATCCTCCCTGAATCCATATAAAGTCGCTGTTGGCAGCCGACTGCCAACCTTGATATGCGGCTCATTTCTGCGTTTGTTGCGGCGTCGACGTTTCTTGCGGGCGTGTCGGCTCTGGTGTACCCATCGAAAAATGCTAATTCAACTGTTGTGGGTGGACAATGTAGTCTTCTCTCATACGCTAACCTTCCTGTTTGAAAATAGAATGGGAAACGCGCTGTACCACCCGATAGTGTAAATGTGCAACTCCAAGACTTCACGCTGAGTGGAAACACATTTTCTGGACACATATATGTGTGTTCCTCTGATCTTGCTTTCTATTTCTGACTCAAGATGAAGCTAGATTAAAAATATCGCATTCACGAAAGTCGTCAACGTATTCTACTCGAGCGCTGCCGACGTCTGGCCATCAAACGCAGCAGACCAGGGTGTAACCGCTTCATTCGGCTCATCCATCGCTGGCACGAATTTCGAGACCTGGGTTTTCTCTGGCACTATTCGCCCTGCCGGTATCCGCCACTTCTACATTCGCTACGACGTCTCCGGTGCGTCCCCTGGCCTTGCAGATGGAACTTGAACCAAATACACACGCAGGCCAAAGCTTCTTCGACAATAATGGCCAGAAGAATTACGATGTAGGCGTGACAACGACGACCAGTGCCTCCAGCTCGTCGAGTACTACTACAACTGTTTCCAGCACCGTGTCCTCGACTACCCCCGTAAGCTCTTCGACGACGACGACGACTACGACCGTCGTGTCAGATCCAACGGGAGTACCTGGAGATCTTCCTGCATGCCAGACGTTCACGGGCGATGGCTGCGTCGGGCAACAGACAGATTATCCCGCAGAGAATGACCAGCGTAAGGTTCGTATCACCTATATTCCCAGAAGAATATTTCGCCTGACGTTGGGGCATTGCAGTGGCAAACACCGCCCCGAGGCTCCGCTAGCTGGTCCACGGGTTTCCAGGACTACTGCGAGCTCACAGGTTATGCGGACTTCTTGTACGCGGCGGACCGCAAGTCTGCTGTGGTGACGGTGAAGGCGTTCTCCCGCACGGGGAGCCCGCTGACTTACTCATTCAACGGCGGTGCATTTGCGAGTGCGAGTACCGCGTCAGTCAGCTCTTCGTTCACGGGGGCGTATGTGATTGCCGTCAGGGACTCGGGCGGGCATGTTTTGAACCTTGATCGTGCGTATCCAACAGTCCGTTGAGGTCGCAATTGCCTGACCAGACTTCGTTTTATTCTATCCTCCGACGTACAGCCCTGTGGTTTCAATGGGACGCGCCAGTAATCAGCCGTGCGGAGACACGAAATGGGCAAAAGGTCGCAATTGCGGAGCTTTTTGGCTGGCCTTATGCGGACATCGAGAAGGAGTGTGTCTTCTTGGGCAAGGCGGGTTGGGGCGGCGTCCGCATCTGGCCTCCCTCCGAGTCCGTATTTTCGGATTTCTGGGCCCAAAACGGAGAGAGGAAGTGCGCACCAATTCCTCACCAAATTTACTCGCTGACTTTCATATCTCTTTGCAGCCCGTGGTGGTTCGTTTACCAACCTGTGAGCTATCGACTGAACAGCCGTCACGGAACCGTCACTGCCCTGCGTAGCATGATCACGACCTGTCGCGCAAATGGTGTCCGTGTCTACGCCGATGCAGTTGTAAACCACATGGTGGGTGGACTTTCACTACCAGGAGCACGCTCCTTATTTTCAGAGCGGCGGAGGAAACGACATTCTCAACCACCGGGGCTCGGGAAGCGGAGACTGTGGACCATACGGTCCGAAGAACGCGACTTCAGGCAGCCCATACTACACCCACACGTCGACATATCAATTCAGCCAACAGACTGGCCTGAAGCCGGGTGTGAGTCTGACTTGATAACTTCATAAATATGCGACTGATCCGGTACAGTTGGAATTCCCTGCCGTCCCGTATGGACCCACCGACTTTCACTGTGATCGTGTTCTGAATGCGTTCACTGACCCCTTCCAATTGAATTACGGATGGTATGTCCTGAATCTGTGCGGGCCTGGCAAGCATCATTTACCAAAGGGCTGTAGGTTGGTCGGCCTGTCCGACTTGAATACAGAGCACACCTACGTTCAAGAGCGCATCTCTGCGTATTTTGCAACGCTACTCTCCATGGGCTTCTCCGGGTTTAGAATCGACGCAGCGAAGGCAACCTTATATATTTCCTTGATCCCTCGTTCTATTGACCTTACATCATTTATTATAGCACATGGGCCCAAACAACATAGCGCAGATTCTCGCCCGCCTGAAGCGGAAGATGGGCGGCTCCTTCCCACCTGATTTCATTACTTGGCTCGAGGTCCGTTTTGTACTTGTTTTATTTCGTTCTAATCCAACTGCCTGCAGGTCATTATCGGAGGCGAGAAGGGCCTCTTAGCATGCGACTCGAACGATTACAATTGGTACCTCAACTTCAACGGGTTCATGTCCTCCGCTGGGCTGACGGCCTCGGAAATTGCAATGGTGAAAATGTACGTTCTAGTTGCTCTTCCGCTGTGCAGATAGCTTATCAACCCTCGCAGCTGGTCAAGTGATTATCCGAAGGTATTTTTTTTTTTGTGGTGATCACTTAGGTAACGATGATTGATTGTCATGCTTCAGGAATTCCGTGAGCTTTTCTTCATGCGGTTATTGGACTTCTGATGTACATTGTGACAGCAATTTGCGGGTCTTGGATCATACCTCCTGCTCGATTTGTGATTCAAAATGACGATCATGATCAGCAAAATCCAGGCAAGACAGAAGATTCTCCTTTTCTTTTTCTCTCTAACCAAGACTAGGTTCCTCGTCGCGGGATATGCAAAGCTCCGTGCGTGCCGTATTTCCAGTTCTACTAATTGGCAATTCAACCGTTTGTCAGGGCTCTGTTCTCATCAAGGACAAGAACGTCGCCACGCACCGGGCATTCGAAGTGCAGCTCTTCACGCGCACGGACTTCCCCGAAGCTGGGCCCCTTGTTCGAAACGTTCTCTCGTCATACTCATTCATGGACAACGGTGCGGCCGGCTTCCCTGACGGCCTCAGCGACTGCGCGGGCTACACCGGGACCGCGAGCTGCATCACTATGAAGAAAGCACCGGCGTTCGACGCAAATGCCTGCGGCTACTCTGTCGTCGTAAATGGCGCCTGGACACAAGGTGTGTATACCCGCGTGCATCGCGATCTATCCATTGTGAATGCTATGCGGGGCTGGATGGGACTGGGCAGTATCACAGCGGTTGTTGCCGGATTACCCGCTGGCTGCTCTTAGGCATGACGAGGAAATGTGGGCATGTATCCTTGTAAGATCAATGGAATTGCACCCCATCATGGGAAGTAAGATTTTCATCCCTTTCTTCATTCCATTCCATTTGGAGCAACATTCAAAATTCTCAAGCTCGGATGTTTTGCAACGTATTACAGCTCTTTGCAGAACTTAGGGCGCGACCCATTTTTTCTGCCGTTTTGGGCGATTTTTGATCCCCGCGGAATGCAACGATCGCCCTGGCCTGAGTTTGTGCCTGTTTCCCTCGAAAATAGGCTGGTCGTATGGACATTTAAAGGGAGCATAGGACTGTCTCCTAGGAATCTTAATACGGGCCTTACTGGACAATACCTGTGCAGAATACTTGCAAATATGATCAAATATTGGTTATTCTGACAGTGTAACTCTTGCCCTGGCGTGGGTTTGGGCCCGTTTCCCCTGAAAATGAGCTCGGTGGATTGGCCCGCCAGATTTGCATCCGACTGCCTCATTCAATTTCCCACATACATTACCTATGGACTTTACATCGCGGGGTTTTCGGTGTTTGGTTTGATGTTCTGATTGTCCGCAGTGGGATGCTTGCCCTGCCGGCGATTTGCCACGGGTTTCCCTGGAAATTGACGCAAACGTTCCACACGTCGATTCTGCATAGGACTGCGTTTTTGGAATGCTTATGTAGTGCATTGGACAATTTCCTAAACAGCTTCTTTGCATGAATATCCATTTTATAATCAATACATCTCTACTTGCGATTCTGGTGAGCCTAGAGTCCTATCCTGCGACAGGTGCATGCCATGGGGTGGAAACAACACCCCTGGTCATTCAAAACACCACGGAACACCTCTCAAACGCCTCTAGTCGCTGCGAACTGCTATCAGTCACTGCATGTCACAGCGGTGACAGCTGTCACTTTCTCCTCACTTTCTTCTGTGCCACTCACGACATGGGCTACTTGACCCGAAAGTAGTGCAAAAGTCTCAGTATGTGACAATAGCAACTATTTCATCCTAAATCGGCACCAGACAGTGCACCAGCCCAGTTCCTGAGTCTGCCCATGGCAAATACATGATCCATCAGAAAACGAGCTACAAAATTGTTCAACAGGCTACGGAGACATTCCAAAGACGCAGTCGTATGCAGAATCAACGCGCGTGTCGTTTGCACCAATTTTCGAAAGGATCCGTTGAGACCTGCCGGCAGGGCAAGCATTGCAGTACAGAAAATCAAAACATCGGACCAAACCCAGAAAATCAAACCATGTCAACTCACCTGATCATGTAGGTGAGCATTCTGAAGATGCAGTCGCATGTATAATTAGAAGCCCAATTGATTGAGCCCATTTCCAGGTGAAACGGGCCCGAACTCATGCCAGGGCAAGCGTTATACTGTGAGACCAACCAATATTTCATCATATTTGCAAGTATTCTGCACAGGTATTGTCCCGTAAGGCCCGTATTAAAATTCCTAGGAGACAGTCCTATGCTCCCTTTAAATGATCATACGACCAGCCTATTTTCGAGGGAAACGGGCACGAACTCAGGCCAGGGCGATCGTTGCATTCCGCGGGGATCAAAAATCGCCCAAAACGGCAGAAAAAATGGGTCGCGCCCTAAGTTCTGCAAAGAGCTGTAAACAGTATTAAACGGGCGGGTATTTCCGGTTCAAGTTTTCCCATTGAACCATTGCCGAAGGAAGGAAGGAAGGAAGGAAGTTTATTAACCGCGGTGGTCCCAATCAGGAACGTACGGGTACTGTATTACATACATAAGCCGGATGTATGCTACAGTCGTAGAGCTTCGAACGTTGTGACAGAAAGGCATATCCAATCCTCTCGCGAGCGATAGATCTAGAAAGGAAGGTAAAAACTACGGAATATTATACCCAACAGGTATATAACGCTGGAACTTGTCGAAAATTGCGAGAACATCGCAAACGTACTTTGCGACCCACGTAATCGCTCCGCGCGAGCACAAAAGACGTCGCAAGAAATCGAGGTGATTCATGCGGTCAAATGCCTCTTCCAACTTAGCATCAGTCTCGAACACAGCAGCCAGAAATGCCTCGCACATTTGCACCAGAGGGATGTGCGCTTGGCACTCGAGGAGAGCATGAGCCTCGTCCTCCACCTCCGCCAGGCAGAAGCGGAGAGTGACGGCCGCCACGCCCGGCCACCTGGGTTCTCTATTTTCATGTCATCTTTGCGTGCAGTGCCTTTTGGCTTTTCGGATGCGCTGCTGCATTAGGACTCTCTACAGCCAATGAGACCTACCGGCGGTCCGGAGGACACGGCGAAGTTTAAATTGTCTCTGAGGTGGCGTATCCCCCTTCCGTCGGGTTGAAACTGACGGATAGATAAGGCTAATATAACACATGTACAGTATTATTTCAGATTATTTCGCGCACGGAATCGATCACGCCGGGGCTGATGAACGAACCGGGGTATTTAGGCGGAAACATCGGGAGCTGCACGATTGTAAATTACGACATGCCGTACCGTCCCATGAGGGCTATTTAATCCATTCTCTGGTCAAGCTATTCTTCGGAGAATCGCTGGAACTTTCCGCACTTGCGGCTCTAACATTCCTGCCAACTACTCATGCACGCCCTCTCGAGTACTAGTGTAAACCACAACCCATATGAACCTGTACCACTCCCTTCCTCTGCTGGTGGCTACAAACATGTACCGATCGCTATCCTGGAGCGATTGACACAAATAAAAGCAATCCCATACTTAAATCAGATCGCCGGTGTGAGCATTCTGATTCTCGAAAGAGTCCAGGTACGCCACGGTTTTCATCCCTCCCCAGCCTCTTATCCTTTTCCACAGAAAGTCAAGTCAAACGGGGATCAATGTAACCTCATGATCGAAAAAATCGACAAGATCCTGTACAGTGTTGTCAAGATGTGCTTCACCAATCCCGACATGCTCCAAGAGGGCTTGTTGGAATCACTGGCTAAGTTAACAGAGTACGTGCGTCCCATCCCACTGGTCGCAATTCATGAGTTGCGTCAATTTCGCCCAGAACACTGCAAAAAGTGGACGCGTTTATGCGCACACAGCAAGCCACGAATAAATTCAAACGCTTCCTGAGGCATCAGGAACATTCTATGCAGCTCGAGGATTGCAAAAATTGCCTTCAGCAGGCCATTGATACATTTGCGGTCAGAAGAGCAGTTATAATTATCAGCATGAACTGGAGCTGATAACCGTTATGGACAGCTCCATGTCGTCGCATCTCAGTCTTCTCCTCTCGCAGAAATCAAAGCCGGCAGTGTAGAGCAACATCAGGAAATACTCAGCTTGCTTGCTGAGATCCCCGTTGATTCGATATCTATTGCGGATTCAAACGAGGTGCGTGTGTTCCACCTCTGAGAGTAACCATTTACATGAAGAACAATGTAGACTCATAGTCTGCTTTCCAGAATTACGTATAGGTATGAGTGAGACCTTTTGGGGCTGAAAGACCGTTAATCCACCTGGGATGTAGCTCCAGCACTCTGTCGCTCGACCTACTCCCCAGTCCCCCGCAAATTTTCCATGGCCGCGACAGGGAACTGAAGGACGTTGTCGACATTCTTCTTCAAGATAGTACTCGTGTCGCACTTCTTGGTCCCGGGGGAATTGGAAAAACCAGTCTTGCGAGGACCACACTGCACAACGAGAAGATTGTGGCCAAGTTTGCATATCGGTACTTTGTGTCTTGCGAATCGGCGATCACTCCAGGGGATTTGAAAGCTGCAATGGCGCTGACATTTGGCCTCGAGTTGTCGGGGGACGTATCCAACACCATCGTGACATTTCTTTTGAAAAGAAGTTCATGTCTTCTCATTCTAGATAACTTCGAAACACCATGGGAGCCGACCCAAACACGCAACCAAGTGGAAGCATTCTTGGCCCTTCTAGCTGACATACAGCAGGTGTCACTTTTGGTAAGCGATGGTTCAAACATATAGACGTGTCTTGAAAGTTGCCAGATTACAATGCGTGGTCTCGAAAGGCCTCTTAATGTTCGTTGGACACGTCCCTTCTTTCCGCCTCTTCAGCCACTCAGCGATATCGCCGCTCGATCTGTTTTCAGCGATATTGCAGACATTACGGATGACCCAGATATGTCGGAACTCCTCTCCCTGACCGGAAATCTGCCTCTTGTTGTCACACTCATTGCCAGCGAGGCCTCAGTTGAAGGCTGCGCAGAGACCCTGTCGCGATGGACCAGTGAAGATACTGCAATGCTCTCTGATGGGTATACAAAGGAGTCCAATCTCGAACTATCCCTTCGCGTTTCTCTTTCCAGCCCTCGAATGAAAGCTGCACCGGAGGCATTGCACCTGCTCAGCCTTTTGTCCGTATTACCTGACGGTGCATCGGATGCCGTGTTGATATATGGATCCTCTTATTTTCTCCAACACAAAAGCACATTACTTCGGACATCGCTCGCTTACAATGGGACCGATGGAAGACTGAAGTGTCTACCTCCTGTTCGCGAGTTTGTCAAAAAGGCACATGGACCCACCGCGGTTATGGCACGTACAATTCGACTATATTGGAATGCCCCGCTGCAGATTTGGACGGAGTACAAGATCCCACCAGGTAGTATGCTCACCGACTTCATCCGCGAGGTTGGAAACATCACTAGCCTATTGGAGTGGGAATTTCGCAACACCACTGCCAGCGCCGATCTCGAAGACATTGCAAATTGGATTTTTCGGCTCAATCAATTCAGTGGGCAGGTCCTAGCGATCAGCAACCCGCTGAGAGATATTTTTGCTACCATAGCCCGACAGCTGAATAACAGCAAACTTCTCGGACTCGTGACGAAATGGCGATTTGAAGGAGATTTCGGTGCCCCCATTGTGGCATCTGAGGCACCTGCTCTCATTTCCGAGGCCCTGGAACTATTCGAGACGACAAAGGATCGGGGTGAGTGCTCAGGTTTAATTTCTTCGTCTTGGTAGATTTTTACCCTCACATTAGGCAGATTCCAAAATCAAGTAGGGATGTACTACTTCCGCCTCAGCGATTACGAAAAGGCAACCTTGCACTGGCAGGCGGGTGAAGAATTGGCATCCCGGGCCAATGACCAACTTGGGTGGCATCTTTCGATATTCTTGTTGGCCCTGTGCAAAAACACAACTGGGAATTATGAAGAGGCCCTCCTTCTAGCCAATGAAGCGCAGAGGATTGCTGGCATAGCTGGCAGTTTTCGCATGGAAATCAATGCCATAGAGCAGCAACTGAGCGCTTCTATCGAACTGGGATATTTTATTCGGGGACTCGGGCTGTGCGAGAATATCAAACATCTTGCCCTCGCTGCCAGCCTGGCAAACACAACTGACAAATTATCACTCATCGATCTTGAGGCAGAGCTGTATCTCTGCCAAACCAAGTATCCGGAATCGAAGTCACTCCACAACCAGATTGTACAGATGTCCTCTGTTAGCAAAGGGGAACCTTTCCACGCCAACTCTCTCGCAACAATTCTATCGATTGACATCCAACTTGGTGTCATCGACTCCGAGTCGCAGGTCTTGGAAATTCTGAACAAATCCAGGAACATCTTCACTTCTCGGGGATTTTATCGCGGGCTTCCCATGTGTGACAGGATACTTGCCGACTTCCTTGTGAGCGTTGGAAGGAAATCTGACGCACGGGAACTGTACCAGAGATGCGCTCACACCCCGGGAGCATCTGCAAGCATTAAAGCTGCGTGTTTTGGAGCACTGGGTGACGTGAGACTCGGACTCGGTGATATGCAATCAACTACGCGGTGGGCAGTGACATTCTGTGCATTTGCACAGGGCACTGGAAGTCGCCTGTGGCTTAGCTGGGCATTCCGCATACTAGCCGACCTATTCTTGGCTCAAGCAGAGCCAGATACGGCGTATGCTTTGTTCGAGGTGGCACTGGATGCGTTTACGCGGATGGATGTTCACCGCGGAAAAGCTGAATGCTTTATTGGCCTTGCGGATATTTTTGAAGGAGCGGGGAAAACCACTGAAGCCAAGGAGATGTTCAATGAAGTTCAGAAGATGTTTGAAAAGTCGGGGATAACCGGCAATAAATTCGAACAGTAGAATCAGTCGCACACCCTCTCAAAGATAATGGCAACGCTCTAGCTGAGCACGAAAGCGCACAGTGGATGTCATTACTTATCCTTTCTGGTTACTCAACAGATAAGCTGTCCGTTGGAGTTTCCGACGAAGCTGTCTAAATATCCATCAGTCGAATTATAATCGACATGGATTTTGAAATCCGTATGAAGCCGAACCTCAGATCTGACCATGTGGCACCTAAGAAAGCTCCTACGTGGTCACGTGCAGACCTTCGAGGTGGGTTTAGAAGGGGGGGGGTAGAAACCAGGCGGCGCAGGGAAATGTAGACAGAACCGGGAGGGATAGACTTAGTCAACTAGCACCGGAACGAGTAGTATAGAGTCCAAGAGAATCGCAAATGTGGTTGGTGGCAGCACGGGGCTCGGAGCTATTTATTGAAGTGTGTGCAACGGTGCGACCGAACAAGAATTTCGAGGAGAGATGTGTGGATGGGCAAAGTTGTGGGATAAGAGACTTGCAAGTTGGAGGATAAAATGAGTCGTGCTGTGACGGATTGTGTATAGAGCATTATGCGGCCGGAGACGATGCCAAGGACGGTCAAGCATCGGAGGTAGATTGGAGTGGGTTCGCCGAGGTGATGAACAGCCATAACTTGACTGAAATCCACAGAGTAAGCTGGTCGACCCCATCGGTTCGTCAGTTGTCGTCGCCATGAGTCCTCGAGAGGAGCGGGGAAAAATTGAACACAGTCTCACATGATTTGTGCGCCCGTTCGAAGTCGTTGTGGTGACAGGAAGCAGGAGGATCTAAAAGACTCGATGTGGGAAGATCAATGCACTGCCACGTCGGGCCGTCCATAGCCGTTCCTTCTCTTCCTCCCACCAGGTTGCCCTCTTTTTCCTCTTCGAAACAGGATTCTTCGTCGGATGTTCTGGTCCTACGAGTCATCCACGCCGACTCATTCACTGCTGCCGATCCGGTGCCTCGGAAACCTCATCATAGATCTTTGCAAAGTACTACGCTACTTAGTAGTGCCGAGCGGAGCCTGCTTACTCTTGTACACCGATGTTGCACGAGACAGCGGACACAGTTGGAGCTTCGACTAGGAAAGCGAACTACATGTATCTTTGGATTGACCTTGGACCGGAAACTGCTGCGTCGCCATACGTATCTGCCTGTGAAGTACTCCGCTGAAGCCTGAAGTGTAGATTCGATGTTGTCTGCGTAGCTCAGTGGATCGGGAGCTTTCCTTTCTCCTCCCGATCCACCCAGCTACCCAATCCCCTCATCCTCATGTACGCGCGTGTTCCCTCATCGCCTCTTGCCTGTCCTTCAGCGCTGGCCCTCGGACGCACCATTTCCCGTGCCCTATGCACTTACTCCAAGTCGCCGCCCGCACATCGCGCACGCATGCGAGAAGTCCGACGTCACCTCCAGCGCCTCAAACCTCATCCAGAAACGCATCGGCAGTCTGTTATTATGCCGCCTTTCGCACCCGGCCCATCGGCGCGTCGCTAGATCTGTGTACATGCTGGTTTCTGTTACATCTGCGTGAATACCGCCGTTCATCTCAAATCAGCCTCCGTCTTCCAGCACTAGACTCCGAATTTCCTGCTCCCCGGCCGGTATCGCGTCAGGTCACTCATTTCACGTAATTTTTCACACTGTTGAGTTTGGTCTTAGCGCATGCAGATTGGTGGCAGAAACACATCCGCTACGTCTGGGACGTGATCCCCCCACAACCTTCGAAATCGGCTGTGCTCAGGTCGCTCGCTCATCTCGTCATGCACCCATATACTTCAACGATACACCCACTTCCGAAGCAGGTTCTTCATGTGTTTCCTGCTGTGCGCCCCAGTGCGCGCTGGCGTATTATCGGGGTGGGGAGCGCGCGTATCGGGAACGCCGGTATTGCCAAATGCACCTCTGTGGGAAGGAATATCTCGGTTCTGATGGAGACAAAGAGTGAGGGAGGAGCATCTCAATCGCGGAACGCGTGTATATCGTCTGCCTGTTGTTTCTGTGGAACACTCCCATTCGAATCAGCGTCAGCGGTGTGCCTGGCGAGTCTAGCGTTGGGAGTCGTGCATTTACACCGTCTGCTACCTTGATAGTGCTACTAATGGTCTACTGCACACCCGCCATTTTTTTCAACATCTTAAACTCCTCCTTGCCCGTCGCCTTGCACAGAGCGTGGAATTTCGACGATGAGTCCGCGAGGAGAACCGACGGGCTGCATGACCACATTGAGATCAGTATCGTTGGACTTATCCTAGTTTAACAAAGAACCCACCGATCAAACTCTGCAATCTTGCCTTGATCCAGTAGCATAATCTGTGGAAAGGGATTCGTAAATTAGTGACGTTCGTCAAAGAGGGATTGAGAGGTTTTGGAGACATACCCTGTCGTAGTCGATGACAGTACGCAGACGGTGGGCGATCGTCAGGATCGTACTGGCTTTGAACTCGCTGGGTGCAAAAATCAAAATTCGCTCGTTAAATCACGATGGATGAAAAGAACTTACTGCCGGATGGTCTTTCCAATCAACTCGTCGGTCTGATAGTCCACACTGAAAAGAGTCAGGAAAAAGTACTGCCCGGAACTAAAATCCAACCTTGCAGTGGCCTGTGTTATAATTAGAGCATCCATCAACATGCATATGGAATCCCAGCACCGGGTGATCAACGCACCTCATCCATGACGAGAATTTTTGAGCGCTTCAAAAGCGCGCGCGCCATACACAGAAGCTGCTTCTCTCTGATGACAGCTACTCGTTAGTTGATTGATTCCCGCCGAACCATATGGAATGTACCCCGTAGAGAAGTTGTCGCCTCCTTCCGATACCGAAGAGTCAAGATTACGGAAAATATTCGCATTGACTGTGTCCGCCGCCTCTTCCGGTGCATCTTCCGAAGGAATGAGATGCACGCGTCTAAGCGCCTCAAACTACAATTGCATTAGCATCATAGTGGACGGACCACATCTGACATAAATCTGAGACGACTCACAATATCTGCGTCTTGATACTCATTGAACACATCAAGTGTCGACCGCAACGTTCCGCTCAGAATGGTGGGGTCCTCTGCAAAAGAAATGAGTGCGACGTCGAGCCCATGATTGGGGGCACATACGAGGAATGATCATGAGTCGGCTGCGCAAGTCCGAAAGCCCGATCTGCGCGATATCAAGCCCGTCCACGACGATCCGACCCTCAGTCGGCTCCACGAAGCGGAAGAAAGAGAGCGCCAGAGTGCTCTTTCCGGATCCTGAAACTCAATGTTTAGATTACAGAGTGCCTGAGATGTAGATGGAAAGGTACCCGTTCTGCCGAGGATCCCAATCTAAAACGGTCGAGCTCAAGGTCAGAACTGTTGGGAAATGGCGGATGATGGCAACACACCTTTTCACCAGGCTTTACATCGAAAGAGAGGTTGTGTAAAACGGCCGGGAGTTCAGGCTAGGATCGAGGGTAAGACGAATACTTTATTGTTTCTGCAAAAGTCTCACCGCATATCGAATGACAAGATTCTCACACCGAATAGCACCGTGCTCTGGCCACGAAGGCGCCGGACGCGGCTCAATGAACTCCGCGGGCTCTTGCACCAAATCGGTGTATTCTTTGACACGCTCCAATCCAACCTGCACACAGCGTAAAACAACCCGAAGACTGAGTTTTGTAGGGAGCTCACCATTGATTGTTCAAGACTGACGAATTGCCGAACCTAGTACCACCTTCAGTACGGGGGTGGAAGGCGAGACGGGGCACGAAGTATCGTACCACAAGGATTAGATTGTATGTAATCTGGAGAACGAATCAATTTTGGCAAGTGTCGCCTGCAAATCAACGTACCGTGTTCGTGAATGCCAGTGCGAATCCCGCAAGTGGGGCTGATATGTCCTTGCTGAGGACAGCCAACAAAGCCATCATAGCTGTGATGATGCTGGCGAGGGAAGTCAACCGTATCTGCGGCACAAGGTAACCGAAATGAAGAAAGTATGCGAGCTGATGAAGCTCACCGTGAGCCAGCGATTAATGCCCCAGGTCCAGTAAGAGGGATTGCAGTTCTGGGAGAACCATCAATAGAAGTGGTGAGATGAAGTAGCGACCTCACCGTATCAACGTGCCTGAGCATGTCGCGCAGGAACTTGGACGACGCGCCGAAAGCACGAAGGATGGAGACGCCCGCGATGGTCTCAGAATACATGGAATAAAGCGGGGACCGGGTCTTATGAACATTCGCTCAGTAATAATAATGATCAGCGTGTATGACATACCACCGAGTCTGGAAAGACGTTTTAACACGAGCCGCAATGAACCAGTCGGATCAAAACATACCAAGACGTCTCATATCTCTGCTGGCCTGCCCATAGAGCTGCACAAATTGGCCTCAGATAAACACAACACAGGCTGTCGCTACTCTTTACCTTCGCAACTAATCAGAGTGTCAGCAATGTTCGCTAAGACAAAGGGTTCAGTAACGCACTTTGGTAATAAACAAAAGAGAGAAGGAAGGCGACGAGGACAAATGGAAGTCCGCCGACAAAGCTCAGAGTAATGAGAGTCGTCTGGAAGAAGTGTTGTAATTAGATACGAATGGGTAGCACACTAAGCCGGACGCACGATGGTAGCGATCATGTACAGGGCGCTTTGACCGAAATTATCAGGGAGGTTGCTATCAATCCCTGGACGATATGAGCGAGGCGGTACTCGAAGACGGAGTCGCAGTTTCTGACCTTCGAAATCTTTTCCGAAGCGGTTGAGCAAGCGTCCGCGAGAAACCGTGTCGTGGAACCGGATGGGAGCGAAGAGAACCGCCTGAAGAAGATCTGGGAAGATAGATGTAAAGATCAGTTTTGGAGATAATAACGAATCCCACTTTTGTAAAGGATCGTCGAAGCATGGATGCCTCCGTAGTCTGGGTGGTATTCAATTTGGGCGTCTACTAACAAAACTAACGAAATGAAAGACGACTCACACAGGACGAAGAATCGGAGAGTCGTGAGGACCAATCCGAGAGTCGCAACCTGGGCCCGATATCACCAACCGGAAAGGAGCGAAGGACTGGCAACTTACCGCAGCGTATATCGAAAGATAGAATATGGGGCTGTTGGACTCGTCGCCGCGGGACCAATAACTCAACCACCCGTTCTCCATCAGCGGAGCCATAGCAGCCACAAGGAAGATGAAAACGAATAGACCCCAGTACCAGCCAGCACCGCAGGCGAAGACATACGTCTTCCAGACAGCCCACGCCACGCGACCCACAGCGCGCTGCTCATCTTCGAAATACTTTCGGGCCGCTTTCTTTTGCTTCGGCGCGGGTACTGCAGCAACGGTATCAGCACCGTCGCTATCTGTACCCTTTGAAGCACCAAGGCCGTCAATCACAGCTTCCTCCTTCGCATCCTGAGTTTCGGCGGTGGTAGATTGCACCAGCCCGCTCATAACGCCAGAACTCTGGAATTCGTCGCGGGTTCCCTGAAATTGTACGCGTCCGTTGTCGAGAGCAACCACATACCCAGCGCCGGGAGCGCAGAGTTGTACGTGGTGCGAAACGAGGATCACGGTCCGGCCTTGCATCAGCGAACCACGAAGGCACGAATGATATAGGTGGTGGGCGGTGTGCGCGTCGACTGAAGCGGGTAATTCAGGAGAGGATTCCACGACGCACACGTTCTACCACGTACCCGCCGAGAGAACATCGTCCAGCAAAAGAATGGATGCCCGAGAGTCTGAGAACATCGTCAGTGCTGCGCCATCCAAGAACGTTATAAGTTGAGCCACTCACAAACTGCTCTGGCCAGCGAGACTACATGCAAAAGTTTGTTGGTGGAATACAAGATAATTTCACAGCACGTACCTCGAGCCTTCTGACCTCCAGAGAGATTGACCTACCCCGCGATAAGCATTGATACGTCGGTGAATAGCATGTGCGTTACCCCTCGTTCCCCGATTTCAGACTCATCCCCATCCTCCAATATATCCAGATCTGCGACTAGAGCGCAAACCTTAAATTACATCACGAACAACAAGTGTTAGTTTGTGCTCGCACATGAAAGGCTTGACACCCACCTCCAAAGTCATGTTATACCGCTCCTCGTCAAAGGGAAGATTGAACAGAACATTATCTGCAACATCGTTATTCCTCCGATATATATCGCGAAGGACCACGCACCTTTGATGGACGCGTTCCGGAGCCAGGCCGTCTACCAAATGTTAGAGGATGAAGAACTGGGGAAGCGGAGCAAGAATCGCACCTGAGGGACATACGCGCATATTCCAGGGATGATCCAATTCTCCTTCGACGGTTGGACCCCCACGAAGGACGCTAGCGAGTCGGCCGGCGAGCGCGGGCACATCAGCGCCCCGCTCAGGACGTCTGCCTCCCCGAGCAACGCTGTACAAAGTTTCGAATAAATACAACCAAGTTAGAAGATAAACCCACCAAGCAGCAACAACGTCTTGCCCGACCCCAGCTTCCCGCAGATGAGCGACAGCTCGCCGGGCGGGAACTGCAGCGTGAGATCCACGAGCACGAACTTGTACCGCGGCGTCGAGGCGGCGGACGGTGTCGCCGAGGCCCGGGAAAAGGAGCGGTCCTGCGGCCAGGTGACGGTGCAGGATTGGAACGCAATAGTCTGCGACTGCTTCGCGATCGGTGGGACTGGCTTCACTTCGGGCGTGTGGAGATACTGCGCGTGAGAGGCTGAGTTGATAACCAATCAGTTTAGCACAGGGAAAGGGGCGCACCTTTTCGATACGGCGAAGGGAGATAATGCTCTGCGCGAAAAATTAAACGCCGGCGGTACATACTTCAAGAGAGACGCAAGTACGTACCTGCAACATGTTGATGAACACCTCCGGCAGGGCGCCGAGCGCGAACTTGAGCTCATTGAACACTCGAGACCCAGCAATTAGCACACGATTCCAACCCGAGAAATTGCAGCCGAATTAAACTCACCAATAATCTACCGTACCACAAGGAACACTCAATCAACCTCACATCCAAAAGGAACTCAGGACTGAAGTAAACACATACCGACGTAAAGGCAATCGCAGGTGTCAGCCGCTCGCCGCGGATGACAGCAAAATGGTAGAACGAGACGAGCGTGACGAGGATGGGCGTTAGATCCCTGTGCAGCACCAATTCAATAAGTAAATAAAAAATCGGAATTGAAATTGATTAATGGATGTCAGAAGCGGACGGGAGGAGAGGAAACGCACCAAAGGCCCCTCAGAAGGGCCTCGATGACATAGTTGAGGCGCTGGTACTTCAGCTCCTTGGCGCGGATCTCCATGATGCGGGCCTCGAAGCTGCGCTCCCAGGCCATGAACTGCGAAATATTCGTGTTATTGTACTGCCGACATCGACACAGAAGATGCGCACCTTGAGCATGCGGATCCCGCCGAGAACCTATTCCAAGTCAGCCGGTCGGTCGGGAATGCAGAAGGAGAAGAAAAGAGATTCAATCAAACGCACCTCATTCATCAACGCGACGCGCTCGTCGCGCGACTTCATCAGGTTGTCCTGCGCACCTTCAAACCAGTTCAGATCACAATCGACCAATGGGAGTGCTTTATGTAAGGTTAGACTGACCCACGACGATCTTGCCAGCATAGTGGTTTAGTGGGAAGCAAAGCACGGACACGGCGAGGCCGAAGAACGAGGAGATGCCTGCGTCAAGAAGATAAGCCCATTTCTGTTCTCAGGCAGAGATGTAAGATGGAGGGACGGGAGGAAAGCACGCACCGAGCAGCTTGTAGAGGAACACCGTCCCGATGACGAGCTCGATAGGCGCGTCTGTGTGCGTTTATTAATCAGTATGCATCCATTCAATCATTCATTCGCTCATCTCTTGCGAACTTGCGAGATGAAAGTTGAAAAACGAGAACGCACCGATAATAGTAAACAGCTGCTGCGTGAACCGGCCCACGCGGTCCACGTCCGTTGTCCTGCACGAGGTTAGCTCAACAACATATGCATATGACACGAGCACGATGGAGGAGGACTCAGTCATACATGAGCGTCATGATCTGCGCCTTGGATGAGAACTCGTTTTCCTCTGGTGCGGGGGCGGATGCGTCCGAGGGTACGGCCGTATCAGAAGAGGTTGTCGCATCCGTGTCAGAGATAGCTGTGGCATCAGAAGACGAAGTAGCAGCCGCGGACGACGCAGCAGAGGATGCGATGTCCTTCCGCACAAGGGTTTTTGCGAAGAGGATGGTGTTGAGCTGCATCCGGATGCGCGCCTGCATCGTCGCGGTGGAGAGGGACCATACTTGGCCTGCGGGTGTTTATTCTAAGTAGGAAGACACTCGCGGCGAAGGCTTACCAGTTACTGTAACACTCGTCAGCGACCTTTCCTAGGAAATTCAATTATAATAACAATAAGAAACGCACCCGTGAACAAGAAAACATTCGACACGAAAAGCGACAACACCCACACGAGCCCCCAGGCAGTATGTTCCCGCTCGGGGTCGCTCTCGAGGTGCGCCAGCACGCGACTCATGAAGAACGGTGGCAGGTAGAAGCACCCACCCGACAGCAGCGAGAGCAGTACCAGCGGCACTAGCCCCGCCCGATTCGCACGTGTAAGCTGGTACGCGAGCGCCGCGCCGCTCCCTACGCTTGGGCGCCATCGACGAATTTTCAGCGCCACCGTGCGCACGATGCGTGTCATACCCGCGTAGTGGAACGTCGCGCGCATGTCCACGGGGAGAATTGGCAGATCGCCGATCTCGAGACTCTCGACGCCGGGGGAGTTGGGGTGCAAGACAACCTTGGTGCAGTAAGAAAAGAACAGGAAGCTCCAGGGCGAGGCACCGTACACGCCCGCGACGTTGGCTGCGTCGGCGTTGGTGATTGCGGCTGCGGTTTTTTCGGAGTAGATGTGAGAGGCGGGATAGTGTAATTGGGGCCCGCAGGGGGTGTTGAGCACGGTGAGGAAGGCGAGCGAGTAGAGGTCGAAGGCGGTGTAACATAGAATGTCCAAATTAGAGGCGATTATTGGAGCGTCTTGCGGGAGAATTGCGGTAAAGCTCATGAAAGAGACGGCGAAGAACAGCAGAGAGGCTAGGTGCCAGACGGATTCCGCATGTGAGGGCACGGTATTCCGTCCCACGGACGCGACAGCGACGCCGAAAATGTAGACAGAGAAAGTGAGCCGCAGGAGGTACACTGCGAGGTCGTCCGTTATACGCAGCATACTGAGAACTTCCACAAGCACATTGAAGAACACTACGACGGCCAGGAATATTTTGCGTCTGCGCATCTGGTTTTGGGGCACATATTAAGCTCTGACAACGCATTGAGGAAATCTCCCTGCCTGCGTCCAGAATATTTCTTCATCCAGCGGATAGCCGTCCTGCAAATCTTCTGCTGTAGTCACGTCGAATGGGTCCCCATCAGGATACAACGATTCTTCCTGCGCATTGGCGTGTGTGGGGAGCTGGATCTTGCCTTCCCTACGCCGGTACAGATAGAACACGAAGGCGCTTATGAGAGCGGACGCGTTGAGCGCGACGAGAATTCCAAGCTGGAACCGAGGCATGGTGGCAGAAAGAAACGAGCACGAAGTTGGCCATCCCCCGCAGAAGTGTGACTCGCAGGCGAAAAAGATCGTCGAGCGGGGCAGCAAATGATTACCGAACTTGCCGCCGGTTGCCGATGTGATCGTCATCAGCTTTCTCACGTTTCGGGAGAGTTGAAAAAAATATTCCGTGGGTTCGGTGGCAAACAGAAAGAAGCAAGGTGGGAACGAGGGACTGATTCTCGTTTTGCAACGTTGAACTGTAGAATTTGTAGATGATACGATCTTTTCGGTATTGCGTCTTTTCTTAGGCTTGTCAATGGTTTCCCGTTTTTCGTGAGTCTTTCTTTTCTTGGACTTGATTTCCGTGATCCAGGCCGGCTGCCTTCGGCTGTTCAAAACTGCCGAGCTGGTCAACACACAGCCTAGGATACGATCTTTTCTGGTATTGCGTCTTTTCTTGGGCTTGGCTTCCGTGAGTCTTTCTTTTCTTGGACTTGATTTCCGTGATCGGCCGGCTGCCTCCGGCTGTTCAAAACTGCCGAGCCGGTCAACAGACAGCCTATGTACTTGGAACGCGGATGAGTGTATCTGCAGGCAAAAAAATCCTCAGACTGTTTCCTCAGAAAATGTTTGCCGGTTTTCAGAAAATCCTTGTAAATTGCGTGACGAAGCTGGCTAAGAGCTCCTCGTACCATTATCATCGATTGCTACTGCTACTATCAGGTATTCATTTCTGCGATCGAAATCGGATCAAGGTACTCATGCGGGGAAGACAAAATAGCAGAAGCTCCGCCGAGCTGATCAGTGGAGTTCCAAGAGTTACTACAGGGATCCAAAGAGAGGTTCGGTTGTAGGTACATCCATTGGAATTCCGGTGGTAACCCGTACGCCGCTCGTCGGCGTAGAAATCCGATGGGTTCGATATTTAGAAGACACCGAATGAACTCCATACATTCCCAGGTCTTGAGTAATTCATCCCGCAGAGCAGTCTCAGATAGTATGAGAGACGGTGCGACGATGGGAATAAATTATCTGATCCGGATCGGGAATCTGAGCAAGTTATTGATTCTTTTTTTTTTGACTCTGGATAGAACAGGCACCCACTTCTCACCAAGCTGTGCTGGCTGTCACTTTAGACGGAAGTCGTGTTGATTTCGCATTGTGCGTCGCTGTTTTGCAACCACAATAAAGTGCATCCGGACCGCCATATACTTGACTTTGCCGCGGCCAAAGAATTTCTCTTGAATTTCTCTCAGACGGTTTTAAATTTCCGTTCGGGTTGAGGATCTAAGCGGGAAATGTCGTCGGGCGGGGTCGGTGCGGATCAGTTTGACATCTTGGCAACCACCACGGTGGAAAGTTGAAAGTTGACACAGACTTTATGCGGTTGAGCCATTTCAACACAAAATCCGTTTCTTCGGCGTCCTCAGTTGACCATCCAAAAAAGGTCTGTCCTCGTAGTAGTACTAAGTATGGTCAGTCCGACAAAGTACTATCTTGATTCTGTCACCTCTCGCTGCTTCAGAAATTCAGGGCGCTGGAGTTGTCTTTTCAAGAATAAGAATCCGCCGTTCACAAGGTCTGGTCGAGTCGTGTCCTTTGACTAAACGTTTCGAATTTGAACGGGATCTGCCGCCCACACGGATGGTCACCACAGATCACAACCGAACACACCGGCACACACCCCACACGAATTGATTGGCAACGGCAACCCATGATCGTTTGAATTAGCGTATAAATATGGGAGCGCACCACCACTTACTGCAGTGCTCTCATCACGTTCACATCCTCCCATTCCAGAATGCAGCTTACCGCCCTCCTCGCTCTTTCTCTCATCTCTGTCGTCGCGGCCGCACCGGCCCCGCTGGCGAAACGCGCACAAGACATAGTCACAATCCACCCGAATGGCGACGAGACCAAATGTGTCGGTGTCTTGGGCGGAGCGTTTATCGTGGGCGCGGCAGTTGACATGTGCGTTATTCATCCTCTCCAAATCCCCATCCAACTTGGTACTCGAGGCTCACCTGATGTGTTACAGCTACGACTGCAACGGCTCTGCCACGCAAAACTGGAGGGCGAGCAGCAGCCCCCGCATGATCAACCCCGCCGACGGCTCCGAATGGGCTCTTGACATCGCCCACACCGCGGGCGACCCCAACGTCCTGGTCGCGAAAGGCGTCAAGGCCGTACTCAACAAATCGGCTGACGGCGGCGAGGACGGTTCCCCGTACCAGTCGTGGAACGGACGTGGCTCACCCCAGGAGCCTGCCATCCGTCTCAACATCGGCACCGACAACAAGGACTTCTGCTTGGATTTGACGAATGGCAGCAAGGCAAACAAGAACTCGCTGCAGATTTGGGAGTGCTTCGAAGGGAATACGAACCAGATCTGGACGTACACGGTGGTTGGTCAGGTCTAGGAGCAGAATGGATGATGCCTAGTTGATGTTTACGGACACGTACTTATAATTATCATGGACAATTGTTGACCTAAAAATGTGATGTCTGTGTCGAATCGACACAGACATCACTATTACACACCCAGCCGGACAGAGTTCGAAAACGAGGATATACAAGACACGGGTAGCTCATACATTGGATGCACGGAACATGAGATGTAGAGACGGCACATCGGCGTCAATGGACCGTGTTTCAACCAGACTCGCCACTTGCCATTTTTAGAATGTGCCGCCCTTGGCAAATGGCGTAAACCGGAATGATCCACGTGTTGGAACCGGTCCCGCCACTCTTGCTTTCTTTTCACCACCATCCCCACCAAAATCCCTAGGACGGCGCCTGCTACTTTTACCGGGCCCTTCTGCACCCGCGGTGCTGCACGCGCGAGCCGGTACGGGTGGATACAGCACGAGGCATGGTGCCGGTCCGGTGTGGTTTGTCTGTTCCCCTATTCCATTCACATTGTGCCATTTACGCTACACCGCCAACGGTCAGACATGTGTCCAACAGCTGGACACGCTTTTCTGGCCACATTCGGTTTTCAGCTGGGACCAGCATCTCAAATGCTGGTCACCAGCTTTAATCCGAATGGGTCCACACTGGACCCAGTCCGGAAGTGGCAGCCAGCTGACAATTCAGCAGGGATCCAGCTGTGCTTCCAGTCCACAAGACTATATGCTTTATTCGGAATAAAATTCATATTTCAGAACTAATTCAGACGACGTCGATACAGAAAGAAATGCATTGGATTAGATGCAATAGGTACATACATATACTGAGTATCATGGACCGGAAGTGGCAAACGAAGCGATAGAATGGCACACCGTTGAACGATTCGGGTACGTTTATCAGCGCGCCTTGCATGGGGAGCCTCCAGAAGGCTTGTGAATGTTATTGGGTGCCGAATCTGGCGACCATCAAGTGCCAAAGGTGGTCGGGAGGAACAGAGAAAATTATCACACGGAAAGAAAATCGGCAGTGGGTGGTACAGATTAAGCTTGGGCGAGCAGGAGTAAAAAAGATCGAGAGAGCTCTTGAGTAGAAGTCGAGTAACCATATGAGTTGGATAGGCAACGAAAAGCTTTCTTGATTGAGGTTTGACAGCTTGAAGTTCTGCTTGAATCTTGAATCTTGGAGTGTTCGCAAGTTTGATTGATAGTGTAAGTTCTTGAGATTGGGTGCATTGGAGCTTGAGTCTTGAGACACTTGGGCACTTATCTAATATGCGCGACGAGGGGTCCCCAAATTTATTGCGACCAGAGGGCATGGTGGGATATTTGCGGATGCACAAACTCGCATGGGATTACTTGACGACAGCAGCTGTGTCCTTCGTCCACTCAACGTCACAAAAGGATACGGTCCTTTGAGGTGTCCGACAGCGAGGAACTTGAAGAGTGGTGTTGCTCGTGTGTACAGACTTGACACTGGAAGGTGCAAAAAAGGAAATCTAGTGTGGGTGTTGAGGCCTTGAAGCTGTGCGAGAGGCGACTCGGTAGTGGTGGTGGTGGTGGAAAGAAGAGAAACGACGAACATGCACGTGACACAACAACTCCAAACACTGCGCACGGACCTCGCAATCATTTGAGAATCTTTCTCCCCGAGTCTCGATATCCGTTGTCGTAAGACCACGGCTATGTGTGGAACTTATAGCTTAACAATAATTGAGTCCGACTAACATATCTTAGCCTGGATTCTTCTGCGGCGCTGAGTCATAACCGTCACGGTAGGCCTTGCGGTAGGCTTATAATTGTTGAACTGGGCTGGCAAATGGTTTGAATCGACTTGAAATGCTTGTGGACCGGTGCCCATGCTACCTTCTTTCGTTCATATTTCCATCTATTTCCCTTTGTCTGCTGCGAGCGAGCGTCAATCTTATTTTGTCTTTCTCAGTTCAACTGAACATGCAGCTGGATATCAGCTGGAAACAACCCAGTCCCACGTTTCGACGAAAAGTGGCTACCACCTGATCACTCCAGCTGGGGGCGACGTATGGGCACTTTGGCGGTGTAGATAAGGCACTCTGTATAAACTTTGCTTTGTGACCTAAACAAATGTGAATTAACTCCCATGCATCCGGGTCAAGAACAATATTCATCTTACCACCGCCGACCGTCCGTCCACCGGAGAATGCCTCCGACATCCTGAGACTCCTCCCATACGAAGACGTTTCCATCCCTCACCTGGCCGCGCTCATTCCCGAGACGAAGCGTAATCAGGGGGAGAGTGCCTCGCCGAACCGCTTCCAGGAGAACAAGGCAGTCACTGGCATTCCGAATATCTGCAAAATATGTCGGTAAGCTCAACAATGTGCTCAGTAGTGTCATAATACAGACGAAGTGAGTGATGGGTGACTCCTAGGACTGGGACTACGTCACACATGTTGGGGTTGGAGCCTCGGTCAAAATTCATTGTCATGGACTCGTGGCATATATATGCGCAGAAACCTGGCAGGTTTTCCCTGCCGCGTCTTGGCGGTTCCATGGCTAAAGCATCCGATCAAAAGTGCATTGGTGATGCTTCAAATCGTGAGTCTCTGGCATGAGAATGACCGCATCCGGATCTCACGGCGAATTTGACATGGTATGACATGGTCTGTAAACTTTGTCGAAACGGCATGGCAACAATGCTCAACACAATGGCACAAATTTATGAGAACAGTACAAGAATAGTAAGTATAATATTTAGGACGGTTGAGGACTAGTGGGTCTTGAAGTTAAATGAGATACGGACGTAAAAATCCCCTTGTCGTTGTCTGCTTAAGCGATGGGTCGCGGTGCGCGTTTACATCCGTTCCGAGAAAGACAGCTTGTGGTCAAAAGGTGAAGTCCTGAAATTTATCCAAATTGCGCCCACACGAAAGAACCTATAGAACTAGTCCAAATCCGACTCTCGACCATACTTCGCAAACCATGGCCCTCAGAGAGTGATCGGGAGGCAGTTGATAGCAATGAGGCCACCTACGAAATAATAATGTCAGTACCGATGAATTTGCAATACAGGTCCAATGTGAACGAACCCCACTCCTTCTCGGGAGCATCACAGGTGACGGTGGTTCCTCCGCTAACATTTGGCTGAGTTCACCCTCAATAAACAGGCTAGGTGCTACGACTTACCAATTGTTTCCGATGACGGTGATGGGGGAGCAGCTCAACCCGATAGGTACATTGAGTCCGCTGAGGTCAAGGCCCAGGAGCGCGGCGAGGGCGGAGACAACATTACTGTTGGAGGAGGTGACGCTGCTGCAGCACTGGGGCGACGTCGGGGGAGTGACCGGGGGAGTGTTGGTGGGGGTGGCGGCAGCAAGGCTCTGCATTGCGGATAAATTGTAAGATGGAAAACCTTAACAATGGGATGGGGAGGACTTACGAGGAGCAGGGAAGTGGTGAGGATTGAGAGCGTAGGGAACATTTTTAGGCTTCCTTGGGCTTGGACTACAGAGGGAGGAGTTCGAGTGGGGATTGACGGCTGGAGGCCACGTACCTCTTATACTGAGAACACTGCACGCCGGAGAGGGAAGTCATTCCGTCGGCAATAGAGCTTCTCGCCGTCGTGGAAGCTCCATTTTTCTGTTGAGAACGGGCAAAAAGGGCTAGCCTCCAGGGATGGAAGACAAGCTCAATTGCAGCAAATGTTGAACGTCCTTATTTCATGTCATGTCGATGAAACACTGCCGGGGTATCAAGAAGAGTGGAGCGGTGGACTGATAAATTGCGCCAAGGAAGTTGTCAAAGTGTTTAGACAGAAAAAGAATACCTGTGATCGTCAGCAGAAGTTCAAAGAATGATACACCGCCAAAGTGCCCAAACGTTGCCTCCAGCTGGAGTGGTCAGATGGCTACCACTTTTTATGAAATGTGAGATCAGGCTTACTTCCAGCTGGTATCCAGCTGCAGGTGACTATGTTGGATTGTCAATAGATACACTTAGGTTTACAGTGAAAAAGGAAAGTATGAGTACCATTTACATGATTACATCATCCGAGGGACAATTGGCAGTGTTCAAGCTTTTCAAGTTCAAGTCCTGTCAACGCCGGTCCGTCAGCAGCAACATATAAGGCTAGGTAACTTGACAATTAAAGAAGGCCATGAACTAATCAAGGTGGAATCAATGTCACGATTGTAAACGCATAAATTTAACCTCCACCACGTTGTGAGGTGTCATCGAGATTTCGAGACTCGTGAGATAATCCCAAGCAAGAGGTCCGTGCGCAGTGTTTGGTGTTGTTTTCTGTCACGTGTAAGTTGCTCGTTTTCATTTTGATTTTCTTCTCGACCTCCACCACCACAATCTGTCAACTAAGTCGTGACGCCGTCCTCTAACCCTCAGCGCTACCTCACCGTTGTTATCACCCAGGCCTCTACTCATGTCTTCTGGCAAGTCTGTGCAAACGACAATCCCCCCCACTGGTGCGGCTTCAAATTCCATTGTCGAGCACCAACGCAAAGGATCGCTCGTGATGTTCAAGTCGAAGGGATCAAGGACATGACTGCAGGGTTGTCTGGCACTTGCATTAGCACTGTCCAGCAATGCGGTATGAGTTTCTGACTGATCCCACAACCCACGCTCCTACTATCCACCAAGCCTTCCTTATATATTCGTTCCGAGCCCTTCCCGAAATCAACCCTTCTGGCATCTGAGATAATTTCTAAACGCCACTTTCAAACCCCAAGACCCAACCCCGCAATATAACCCATTCCTAAAAGCTTTCTGAAGCTATGAATCCAACTTCCGAGCGCCCAAATCACTCGAGTGGAATCCCAAGCCCTCAGCGCGTCAAGCGCAAGCCTTCAAGTCCCATCAAAGAAAACATGTGGTGACTGGTCCATCAACCCTGCTGCTTCAATTGTATCGATCCTTCAACTTCTGCTCAATACGCATCTGAACTTAATCTTACTCACGCTGTTGCTCATTTTGCCAATTCATTTACCCTCGCAAGCTTCGGCGATTTTCGCTCCCTCGTCCTTCCGGTGTCCTTTAGTAGCCCGGTCTTCTCGCTCGCACGACACTCACGCAGGCGCCTGGGCCATTTCAAAACTTCAATGATCCCAACGGATTCGTCGCTGGGTCATATGGTTCAAACCTATGCGCAACGATGACCTGAAAACTACCCGTGTCGACGACACCCGGATCGTTAGCTCCAGCCCGCCATGTATGTCACTTCTGTACGATATCCATGCATGTATCTTCTACATCTGACCCAATGCATCCCGTTAACCGTCCACCTCGCCTGAATTCATCTAATGTATGTTTTATTCCGAATATAGTAAAGATGATCTTCTTGACTGGAAGGATGGCTGGCTCCCCGCCGAATTGCCAGCTGGCTGCCACACGTGGACTGGGTCCAGTGTGGACCCATTCGGATTAAAGCTGGTGGCCAGCATTTAAAATGCTGGTCCCAGCTGGATGCAGAACGTAGCCATGAAATTGTGTCCAGCTGTTGAACACGTGTCCGACCGTTAGCGGTGTATGAAGAGAAAGAGAAAGTCACCGGGGAAGAGAGGGATGCCAAGGCAAAGCGTCGGTACGCTGGATTTCTTCCACCACGGGCACCACTGATGTAAATCGTAGTGCGAAAAGAATCTGCAATGCCGGAGAAAAATTGCCCCCTCCTCGGCGGAACGGTAGACCGACCAAGTCCGGGGGTCTAACAAAACAGACCTACAGCTTTGTTGTCCGAATTCCTGGGTCAACCCAATGCCGAAAATGGCATGTGGTTGCATACAGTTTGGTAGGTCATATTGTTGAGACTCTATATTTGCGACTGAAAGATAAGACAGTGGTCTAATAGGGCGAGGCTGCACGTCATTGAAGATTACCCAATGCTTCGGGATATTCGGGTGCCACTGGGAGTCTTCGCGCGAAGTAAAGCCTCCGATACCGTAATGGCATCTGTCTCGGCGGGTGAGGAGGGCTTGTATTCAGGAATGCGCCCCCTCCATGACGATCAGATCCCACCCAAGATGCCGCACGCTTTGACCTCGCATGAGCGCATCCTCCCGCAGCCAAGGTTGCCGTCCTTTTGCCCAGGGAGAGATGATGGTATTGTGTTGCCGCCAATCTCTTCATTGAGACCACCACGCTCGGGTAATTACCCAGCGGTGGCGCCACAAGATGGAGGCCAAATGTTTCAGGAAGACCGACGTATTTTAGATAGTTTCCGGCTACAATTATAAACCCTGTGAGGTTCCGTGTCGCCTCGAAGGCAGAACTATATTGGTATAGTCCCTGTCTAGTAGTACTTGGCCGATAAGGGTGCATCGTGGAATGAATGCCGCCACACATTTGTCTCTTGCAGGCTTGAGAAGCAGGATCTCACTAAGACGGAGTTAAGCACGGGCCGTAGGGGAGGCACGACAACTTTAGTATGATAGGCGTTCGCCAACACCTATTGATGCAGTGAATGCCTATTGTTTTCGTCCAATGCCTACTTTGCGCAACGAATGCCTATTTCCCCGTGAATGCCTATTTTTATGGATGCCTACTGCCAAGACTATGGACTCGCCAGGCCAAATTGAGTGTGTCACACCACATATCCCGTCGCTTGATTGCTGAGGAAGAGCATTGGAATAGTTGAAGTCAAACGAGTAAGACAAATAGATTATATAGATATACAACATGTAGAATTCAAAAATCAAGAGTCCCGTACACGCACAGTGCGAACGCGCCGCTCATCAACCACGTTGGCCTCATCCACCGACAGCCGACATTTTCGTGTAGCAGGCTTGGAAGATACAGATGCGGCAGGAATCGGCGGCGATGGATCCCTTGCCGGAGAGGAGTCGGGAACCGGGGGGAGAGATGGCCATCCAGGCGGCGGGCTCGGAGGCGCTGCTGGCGAGAGCAGAGATTGCCATTCCGCTGCTAAACCGTCGTCGCCAGGCAGGAGGATGGAGTTGAAGTCGAAAGTAGTGGGGAAAGACATGTCCATAGGCGCGTTAAACATTGCTGCCAGGTCGAACTCGGGGGAGACATCTGGCTGCTCGGCGTCCTCGGAGATTGGTGCTGCCGTATCGCATATGCTCATAGGGAACATGTCTACGTCATCAGATTCGAGAGCTGTGTCCAGTTTTCAGCAAATGATAACGAGAAGAAACATGATAAAATGACGCACGCCGTAAGCCTGCTGGAGGTGAGCTCACGGGTGACGATGGAGGCATACACAAGTCCACTGGGTCAACAACATCAAGTCCAAGTTCCTCTGCAAAATATGTCAGTAAATGTTGAATGGATTGACGAGTGTGATAGTTACCGCTTTCCGAGGCGTCAGGGACTCCGACGAGGTGTGGAATGGACGAGGAGTGGGTAGTTCTTCCCGAAGTGCTGTGGCGAGGAACACGCCCGAGTTCCTTCCTCTGTGACTTAAGGTTCTTTATACGAGCGGTGAGTTCCTTTTTACCTTTGGTGGAACTCGCAATCTCTGCTGTTTTCTCTGCGAGTTCTACCACCGCCGCAGCAAGGGCGTCACCAACCTCGTCGTGTTCCTCGCGATATGTGTGACGCTTCGCTGCCCTGCTTACAGCGCGCCGCATCCTCACCTGATCGTGATTATTGCGGTTGACTAAAATGCATGTCTCACGCGCAGCACGGATTGACGCGGCCTTCTCGGCGTCGAAAATACGCGCTCTTGAGGAAGAATTGAGACGCGCTCGCGATACGTAGCATGAAACGTACTTTCGAACAGCCTCGACAGGGAGAAGGTTGATTTTTGTGGCTTTATTTGATGCCACATGTGCGCTCTCGACAAGATTGGTGTGACTCGGTGACTGCTGCCAGTAACCTCTCGGAAAGCTCGAGAGACTTTCATTGAATCCCGGCAGCAGCCACGGGTACAGGATTTTGTGTGCGTACCAATCTAGGGGCGGAATTTCAGAGCGGAATCAAACTAATTAGCTCGCGCACCTCGTAATTTCTGGTTCTCGTGCGTGCTGCAAAAGTGGTGCCAGTTCGCGATATCCTGAGGGTCCGAAAGCCCGCGAATGCGGTTGAGGTAATCGACCGTTTTCTGGCCAACCAGAGGAAGGAGCTCGTCTGTTGACCTATACACGAAAAATCAACAAAGCAAGAACAGTTCAGATGCGAACTTTACCGTTCCAGGTGAACACTGCAAAGTTTCAAAACGAGTTGAACCAGCTTATCCGGATCGATGGAAGGGAAGACCGCGCGAAGGGCAGGGTCAGCAAGGACCATCTTCGCTAGCTCGGCCCCGAGACCTTGAACCTGCGCAGCCTCCATATCGAAGTGAATGGAGTACAGGTTACCCTTCGGATCAAACGCTTTGAACCGCACCGCTTTACCGGTCACTTTCTTGACGGTACTGAAGAAGGCGTCGAAGAGATGGGTGAAAGCTTCTTTTGAACATGAATTGGTGTAAATGCGCGCGATAGTTACACCTGTGCAACGTCGTGAGATAAACTTAAGTTGATGTGACAGAAACTTACGCTCGACGGTGGGCGTATACCAAATAGCAGCCTCCCATTCGTTCATCTCGCCCTTCATGCGCTTGAAAGTGATGTCTCCCTCAACAAAACGAACACCGGTATCGTGGAGAAGCGCCGCTAATTCAGGGTTCATATGTCGGAAAAAAGCAAATTCTCTCATAAGTGATTGTAAGGCCTTATATGGCCATAATAGACATGAGCCTGATAGCACGCATATACAAACAAAGATCCTTGATAAGATTGGGAGTTCTGATAAGATCAGGGGCTCTGATAAGGTGGTCCAGCTCTCATAATCGCTGATAATGGGGTAGGATTCATATACAAAAGAATATCACTTTGACCGATTACACTTTCTACTCGCTCATTAGATTCTTACTGAAGGGCTTTGACTCCATAGTAAGTAAATCATATTACAACAGTGAGGGTCGAACCAGCGACCTCTTGGTTACTTGACTTTTCAAAATGATGCAAGTTACAGATAGGCCATTACGCCTTTAAAGTGATATCTCCTGATGTCACTTTATCCACATGTTGAGCCGACTCCCAATGACAATAAATGAACATGCACAGATTACAGTACAGCATGAGCAGGGTGTTTGGTTGGGGGGTCAAGGAGGTCGAGGAGCAGTTGTGTCGCTCATACAGTTCGGGTCCGTCCACGGCCTGTCGACAGCCAGAACAAGGTATGTGAGCAGATACTTCAATCAGTGTGCAAAACACTGATACAATTATTCATCAGATTATCGCACCGAGTTGTTCCCGAAGCGTTGGTGCGGAGGCCGATCCGGGCGGGCGCAGGTCCAGTAGAGCACGGTGCACAATACTCACTGTGTGCAAATTGCGTTGAGTTGGACAACACATCTGCGACGTGGATTATATATATATATATATCAAGTGCGACCCGATTTTGAAACTTTGAGCACACAGCTTACCTGCACAGTGCGGATTGAAGCGGGACCGATGCACGCGGTCCCTCCAACGCTACGGACCGCAGCCTTGAAGGAATCGGTGTAGAACTCCGACAGGTACGTCGGATTTCTTGTACAAAGCTGAAAATCTAAAGAATTTTAAATCAGGGACACGTCGTGGGCGGAGCGGACGAAAAGGATGTACCGGTATGTTTATAGGGATGCGAGCTGGCGCCCCCGAGGGTCTTGGACTGCCAGCAACCGCCTTTGCGGGTCATTTCTGCCTGATCGTGGTCAAAATGCGTTTTCAGAAATTGAAGGAGAAGAATTGCTTCGGAAGCATGAACTCAGCGCGGGGACGATGTGGCGAGTCCGTACGACGATGCGGAGCACGAGTCGGCGGGGATTCGCACTGGTATTTAGGAGGTAAGTTGAAATAACGTGTTTTGTTGGAAGCTGAAGAAAGAAAGTCGCACTTGGTAAACTTCTAATCGATGTTAGGTAGAGAATGAACGTGTTCGTATCTTTGTATCGCACCAAAGAATGCGTCGTTCGCGGGGATAAGACCTAGCGCTGGCGGGAACAGAGGTTTGAGCTGGATGCTAGAGGTCAGCTCGCGACAATCAGACTTGGCAGGGAAAAACTGACCTTGGTGTCTTATAGGGACGCTCAGAATGATACCTATGAAAGTGGGGAAGAGGTCAGTGAAGGAATCGCGCGAAAAGAGCGGGAACTGACAGAGCTCGTGCATTGTCCGTGCACAGCACACACAGCGGAGTGCGCCTAAGTTCCAGCCCGGCGCTTCCAAAACCCATCCTCCGACTTGCAGAGTCCCACGGGCACCGTCCCGCGACTCAACGAACAGGTCTGTACGTGCTTTTCGTTCTTCCTAGAAAACAATTGTGACTGAGTGAGATTCTATACCGTAGGACATTCGAGTCGATAGGCACCAACTGGGACTCCCCGGCGTCGAATACGTGCGCGGAGAGGTATCTGCGACTCGGCGCTTCGGAGGTGCGCCGCGAATCAGTGCCTCAGAACGGGCCACGTCTTGATATGCAAGTCGCGCGGTGACAGACGGAGCTGTCGGAACGAAGAGAACGTACGGTGAATTCACCGTGCGCCGGCGTTGCTGGGTGCATTTCGGTCTTGAAATGGGTTCGCCACCAGAATGAGCGAACAGGACGCAGGTGAGCGACCGACCCGTTCGCTGATTCTGCACTGTTCGTCCGCAGTTTTTTCGGACTCGGACTTGGCAGCGTCGAGCTTAGATCCATATGGGTATCTCCCTCCCCGGGTCAGTCTATAGATAATTGCCACCTGAGAATGGATAGGCAAGTCAGTAATTTATAAATGCTTCGCAAAATGAATGAATAGATGGATAACTCACTTGATCTGTACGTCCAATGCGTCAGTGAGAGGAATGAACCAATTCTGCATGTCGCGTCGATTGCGCCCGTCGCGTCCGTTCCGCACGAGCACAGACCCACCTCCCATCACGATTCCTCTACGTGACTCTGCTGAACAGCAACACGTCTCCGCCAATCGCCGCGAGTGAACCCCGGCAAAGGCATCAGACCTGCGATTCGGAACGAATTACGATAATCCCTCCATTAGCGCAGGCGCTCGGAATCGAATTTAAATCCTAACATGCATTAGCTGAGTTTTGAGTGCATTGTATTGCATTCACTGACAAACTTTAGCAGGTCTCGAACGCGACTGAGTCGGCGCAAGTCGGAGCGTCTGCAGTCCAAATACGACTCGGATGGACCAGCGCAAAATTGGACGCGAACGATGCAGCAGAGCGGTATGCGCGCCGAGTGCCTGCGAAGCGCGACAGTGAGCAGGGGACCTCACTGTGGTGCCCGAATGGAACCGAGGCAACACAGTGCCAAATCGGCGGGAATCCTCCTCGCAACCCAAGGGTTCGTCATTCGACCCAAGCCTCGCAACCCGACACGAGAACGTGGCGCGAATCTGGATCCTAGCCACAGGTGAGCGAGTTGAGCACCACGTGCCCCTTTTCTACGGGGACACCCTACAGACGAGTGTAAATCAATCCGGGACCTGGGCGCAAACGTGGACCGCGAGGGATTCGGTGCAGTGGACACGCAAGGTCGGGACGCAAGCCGCGCACGCACAACGAAGGCACCGATGTCTCTGAGTACGTTGCGCGCAGAGTGCGGGGTAGGCGGACTCGAGGGCGCTGTGGATTGACACGGGTGCAGAGCGCGACGCGGATGATCGCCCGAGAAGGGAGATAGTGGGGCAGCCGCCGCGTAGGAGCTCAAGAGCTTCGTTCCTGCGAGTCGATTGCACTGGGACAGAGCGGGTCGCCTTCGAGCCCTTGCCGCATTTGCACGTTGCAGACCATCAGTAAGTTCTTGCTCGGCGGCAGAGCGCATTGCGGCGCAGCGCGTTCGGGGTGCGGTTCTTGAAGCGGTGGGATCAGGGGTGGTCGTAAGAAAAAGAGGGCAATTGACAATTGTTTGGCCCAACACCATCGTAATTGAGAAATAAGTAGTCTACTGTATCTAAGGATCTATCGGTAGATTCCCGGGCAAGACATTCCACCTCCGTATAAGCTCCATATAAAATTGGCCCTGGCACTATAAGAGCGGCATAAGAAGCCCCGACACTTATTTGACCGACCCATGCTATAAGGCGCTTATTTGTCCATGCTTATCTTACAAGCCGCTGATCAGTGCCTTATCACGTGCCCCTCTTATAAGACGGATTAGATTTTTCCGACATAACTACCGCGATTTTTGTGTCCCCATCCATTCGGATGTGGTGAACGTAGCGCTCCTCCAGCGGAAGCTTGAGATCGTTGGCATGATCTTCTAGGATCCCTGCATATGGTTGAGTGCACGCCGTTCAGAACAAGAATGAACGAGATTACCTGCCCATAAAAGACCAGCCGGGGTACCGTCGGATTTAAGCTTACCGACTTCATCGCGAAGGCGGCGGGTATCACGAAAAGCCGGATGTTTAACGTCGAGGCTGGTACCCAGAATTGCTTGAGTAGCATGCGCTACAGACAGCGTGGCGGGATGAGCGGATGAAAAAGCGACCTAAAACCACGTACATCTGTTAACGTGGCCGCCTGTTTCCCCAAGCGTCCCGCCTGCAGCCACGCATCTTTTCACGTCCTCTTTCGCAGCGTAGCCGGCTTTCTCCATGGGCCACGGCGGGTGGGAATGACGACCCCGAATGATCACAACGCACTTTTGAACGTCGGGGTCTTTTTGGGGTCTTTCGAGGTGTATACTATCTTCGTGGCGGGGCATTCATGCGGCACCATCTTCCCGGTAACAATTTTGCCTTCCTGCAGGTGCACATGCGCTGTATCAATCATCAGTTGTATGTGCGATGATTATTTATAGGTATAGATACTGACGGCAGTCGGTCTGTTTGCCGTGTCTGGGATGGGAAAAGCGGGCGCAATGGCCGTTACTAGCCTCATGGGCTTCGACGTCTGCGGGAGGAAGCGCAGAACCATCTAAGTAAGTCGAGAGAATGTCCTCATCGACATCGGCAGGAATGGAAGCGTAAGTGTGCTTCCATTCCTCTGCTTTTATCCATTTTGTGCAGCCGATGAACCTGAGTTTGGCGTCTTTGCTCGGGCCCTGGAAGAGAGTCATGAGCGACGGCTTAGGGAAATGTAAACCACATACACCGCGAAGTTTCTTGAGGACGGGGACGCCGGTATATCCAGGCTTCGGGCAGCCGCTTTTTTTGAACCGTTGAATAACGCGAAGAAAGCTATCAAAAAACACGGCGTAAGTCAAGGTGCATTGAGGTTGTGATTAAAACCCACGATGCTGCCCGGCCTGCAGCGGAGCCCGAGTCCGTGCGGTTCTGGTCGAGTTCGCGCAAGAATATCTCTTGCGTGAGAGACATGTCCGCTCCATCGATGCGCTGGTAGTCGGCAAGAAGTGCGGGATCAAAAAATTCGCATTTGTGGCCGCCATTGCACTTGTGAATCGATCGGCGGGAAGGAATCCCTCCCAGAATGGCAAGGGCGGTAGGCCGACTGGTACTTCCATTCGTCCCCTTGCCCCATGAGTCCTGGTCCTATAATACGGGATGATCAGCATGTGTTACCAGGTGGGAACTATCACTCACCTCGGCCTTTAGAAACGCGTCCAGCCCTTTGGGTTTCCCACCTCTCGTCTCCTTCTTCGCGCGATCATCACTGGAGAAGTCGAGAATGTACGCGGTGTCGACGTCGGATACCGGCCAGCGATCGGGAACCTCGGAGAGTATTTCGACGCGATCCACCTTCTCGCTCCGAGTGATTCGGATCTGCTCGGCCTTGTGAAAGCGCCCAGACGGAGGTGCATGGGACCGCACAGAGGGCTCCTGCTTGATCTCCAGCTTGATGGGGGCAGCACAGGCCTCCGAATCAGACTCCGAGGTGCACAAATTGAGGATTTCACGGAGGACTGGCTTCCTGTCGACTGCATCGGGAATGGCGGCTCGTTTGACGGGTGATGTGGCGGGTTCGCTGTCGGATATTTCGATGATGTCCGTGTCAACACGCGATGACCTGTTCGCAGTTGAATGACGCGTCAAACTGTGAAGGAAAAAAATATCTACGCGTCGGGACGCGTATCTTGGGCTTGATGCTCGAGATAATCATTGAACTTGTCCAGTTTGATCCATTCGAGCACGTTTGACGCGCGGTAGGTGCCGTTCTGAGCCAAATGGGAAGGAAGACCTGCGAGAAGCTGTCAGATCCGTAGCATTTTTGATGATGGATATACGCACCGAGCCACCGTTTATAATCATCGATATCCTGCTCCGTGCACTGAAGCAGGGTTGCGAGCACAAAATCCTTTCGGTCCATCTCGTCGTCGCGTGCAGGTAATGGGAGGGAGAAAGGGCGTCGGCAGTGACAGTGACCTGAAAAAAAGACGTCACTGTGTTACTGGTGACGGTGCCGGCGGATCAGTTGCCAAGAATAGCTGTTGAGCTGATGGATAGGCATTCAACCGCCAAATAGGCGTTCACTCGAATAATAGGCATTCGGGCCCGGAGTAGGCGTTCAACGAATGCCTATGCTACTAAACCTGTATGTACTCGCCGTAGGGAGTTGAAGCCGCGGTACATTCGACGGCGGCAAGACAAAAGACTTGTTTGGAGAGGTGTTCGGGAGTTTTAGATGCTACAGTTAGGACTGAGTTCAAGCGCCACACACTGTGGCAATAGGCATGCTGCCGGTGGCGGCATCGAGGAAGTAGGACAGAAAGAGTGTGACACAGTGACTGTAACCGTCACTTGGTCGACCAACAATTTGCCAACAATGATCAAACGACGTGGGACAAACAAAATTGAAGTCATCTCCTTACATGGGACCTCAGGCGGCTGTGAATCTTTCATATCAATGACCTGCGGAACAAAATGTTCTGGAGGTGAACAATCCCAAAGCGGGCCAGAGCTATCAGAGAATATTACAGAAGCGGCTCATACAGTTAAATTGAGTGAGAAGTTAGATATGTCGAAGAATATCGTTCAGAGCTGTTAAATTGTGTGAGGAGGTAAATCTGGGTTGTCCACCGATCAATGCGAACCAACACGAGCCACGGGGTGTTTCTCCCACATCTACTTGACCACTTGATCAGAGTAGAGCAGTGTAATCTGGATTCTAGTTGAACTTGGGTTGAACAAGCCACAAAATCGGATCATCCCGGCTTATGTCAACTCGGTGATCCCATCACAAAAAAGACTTTTTTACTCTTTGCTGTCGTCTTGCTCTCGACTCCCATCCGCCATTCGCCGTTTTGGTGCTCTGTCTCCACTCCGCTTAAGGACGACATGCGCTGCGCCTTTGATAAGTCACGTTCCCAAGTCGCATCTTTCGCACCGTCGGTATCCATTTCTTGTCCGACCATTTCGATTTTCAGGTGTAGATTGGCAAAACCACATCAATGACTTACTGGCGATCGTAAGGGTCGGATACAGCTCACAACGCCGTGCGCGACTGACCATGCGGCCTCATCTAAATCAATCCCCGTGTGTGCGCGCGTCGGAAATCAAGGGCCCGACGTCTCGCCGTAGCTTGTGAAAACACAACAGGTTTAGGCAGGCTCAGGTCCTTGTCCAGAAGCTTGATGAACACTGACAGTTGATATGAACACTGATATATCGCTGGTCTTGCGGCCTCAGGAGTCCAAAATGAGACCAATGGCTCCCTTGTTCGCTGCCAGAGCAGAGAACGAAAAGGTTCAACGTGGTGCTGATAGTCGGGCCGGGATTTCATACAGATCTTGCGTTGCCTGCTTCGGTGGGGCGCGAACTCAATCGGCGTATTGGAGTGAGAGTTTTTGGGGCTAGTCTTTGGGGCTAGGTTCTCTCATTTCGTTCGCCCAATGACTCCGCAAGGTCGATCCTCGGATCCTGATTGGCATCCCGTGCAAGGGCTTCTAGTGTTGATCTCGGCAGCTGCGCTTCCCGTTGCTGCGACAAAACAACGAAACAATCAGAGTTTCATTCCGTCACTGGACGAGTAACTTTTGAGTTCCACCAAACGACGTGTGGTCACACCGAGTCCTATCCCTGGGCTAGGGGGGCCAGGCGTCTGCACGAGTCGTTGCATACGAGTTTTCGTTTGCCCGGCCTCATGGCACTACTCTGCACTACACCGCGATCGTGGGTCGGAGGGATGATCCTTGAATGCTGTGGTGCTTCCATTATGGTGAACGAACGAATGCATCCCGATTCCCGTCACAGTGTTGGCAATTAACCCTTAAGACCCTGACCTCAGGTGCCTGAAGGGTTGTTAAGGCTCAAAGGTTGTTATCAAGGTCTCGCATTAAGAAGGCTTCAAATCCACTTCAGGAAATTATTTAGCACGGTTGTTTCTACCACAAAACGATACGAAGCTCAGCTGACAACCAGGTAGGAAACCACTTCCTCTGATACTCTGGCCACATTCATCTTTTTCTTCAATCAAATCTGCCACCTACATAAACACAAAAATATACAACACTGATTAGATACTGGAGGATTAGATACTGGAGAAAAAGTTACGCTCCAATGGCGGGGTGTGTTACGAAGTGGATAGAAATTGTTGGGCGCGATGGGCACGACAAGTCGCAGCGGCACAGCCGTGCGGAAGGAGGCGGCAGCGAGGCCGGCGTAGGGTACGAGGATGACGCAATATTAATGAGAATGAGCACGAAGGCGGAGACTGGTTCAGGGAGAGCGAGCAAAAAACCCGCGAGATTGAGCGTCAAAAAGCCGCGGCAAGGTGCCAAAGCGCGCGAGGTATACCAGGAGTACCAGTTCAGGAGCTAGAGCGTGCGGATTGACTTGGATTATGGCGGCAGTTTGAACATGAGAGGAAATGCGCGCCCGAGATCTGATCACGGCAGTAAAATACACACACGCACGTCGAGAGAGGACGCACGCACCTTGGTGCATGCGAGGGTCGAGCGCGGCGCTGCACCTCAACATCAATAACTCGCCAGAACGTCTGTGCGTGCGGAAGCCAAGTAAGGAGGAAGTGTAGATGCACGGGCGCAAAGGCGAGGAAGGAGAAAACGGAACGGGCGCGGAGGCGGAGAAGCGCCTTGGGGTTCGTCAGAAATCTGCCGACATTTATCAGGAAGTTACTTCCACCGCATTAGCAATTCCACAGACCCTCGCAAATTTGTACCATCTCCTCGACGCGCCGATGCTGGTGAACGTCGGCAGCGACCTCATGACACAGATGAAGAGAGCGGACGTGGCGAGTTGGTGCAATGAGCTCGGTGCACGTCCCTCGCGATCATGGTATGCGCACCTGAATGGAATCAAGAGCGCCGTGGCGTACTAGATTGTGTTTGTGAATCTGTAGGGATGAGCGGTGAGTAACACCTCAGTCTAATCAAATACATACTCCTTCTCTTGACCACCACGACGGCGGCAAGGCCGCGCTCTATCTCGCTTTCCTGCCGTTCTCCTGCTTCGGATTCTGCTTGTTCTGTTCTGTTTCATGCCGGCGGAAACCCGTTCACCGCCTGCGGGTGTGGGCAGCAGCCTGGAGGCCCCGGGGAGTACCAGTGGCCCTGCCCTGTTCCGTGTTCGTTGCCCCGTCTCGTTTCCCGTGTCGTGTTTCCTCTCGGCCTCCCTTCAAACAAAGCTGGCAAGTGCCTGTAGACTTGCTAGCTTCTGGGATCCGTGCAAGAAGGGCGTCTGCCTTGCTTGCCGCCTCCCGGGCACTGTGAGGAGCGCTAGGGTCAGCCGGGCAATTGGCGCCGCAGACCCCCAAAACTTCTCAGCGCACGGACCATCGACAAAACTCGGATCTTTCGGGTTACCATCCGCTTTTCTCCGCCGCTTGCGGAACCGCTTTGGGACACATCTCCGCTTCTTCGTCGCGCTGCTCCTGGTTTCAAGTCGTTTGTGTCTTCACCGTGTCTTCCCGTTGCTGAATGTTATGATCGATTTCCTGTATGTGCGTCATTATCCCCCCTCTATGTCTTTTTTTCTTCTAGGAGATTTATATCTCTGCTGTTGGTGCGGTTAGCTGTGGACCTTCTCCGGAAGTTGAACACGCTGACTGCCTGACCGTGAACCTTCCTCTGAAGGTTGATCACACTTTTTGCATGCATTCTGCAAAGGGAAAGACATTCGACAGCTTGCCGTGACTGGTGGACTCCGGGGATATTTTACCTGGGAGGGGGGAACCCCTCCTGTACTCCAGCATTATGTGCTGTGAGGTCAGGTCCCACGAGGTTTTAACTGGAGTTCTGCCTCGACGACGAGGTCGGCCAGTCCACGGTAGGTGAGCGTCTTGTTTGATCGACCCCCTGGAATGGTGTGTGCTCCGTCGGCATCCTGGAGTTTTTATGTAAGGATAACCACCCATACATTACTTCTTGTTTGTCTTCGGTAAACTCGTTGTTCAGACATTTGGACCACGCGAGTATAATAAATCCCCCCCCCCCCCCCCCCCCCCCCTTCACTTTGTAATAGCAGACGTTGTCAAGTAAGATTTGCCGTTTTGAGATTTTGTAAGCTGGCCACAAGTCTGAGTCAAAAGTGCGATTGTAATTTGCGCTCCTCAGCAGTAAATGCTGTGGCCGAGGGAGAGAAAAGACCTCCATGGGGTAGTCGGTTGATCACGAGAACGCCCGAAAAAGAGACGACACTGCTTGTAACGCAGACTCGAGTCTTGAATCTCGAAGAATCAGAGTCAACGACTTCAAAAGATCAGGATCCAAGATACACAGGTGAAACACGCTGACAGTAGGGACTAATCAGTTAAAACGAGCTCACCTGGGATGGGTTGAGCTTGAGGATACAGTTGAGGATGAGGCACCGAAATGCACGCAGATCGATCCTAACGGCATAGGGACCTACAAGGACGGCGAACATGGCGAATTTGTGGATTGAGACACTGGTGGTCATATAATCAATGATAATGAGAGAGACATTGATATGGTTGTTTGAGGGAAAACACACCTTAGCGCCTTATATTGGTCGATCAGATCCCGCCCAGAGATGAGTGGATCGAGGGAGTAGGGCGATTCGAGAGATGGACGGGTGAGGATCGCGTACATCTCGTGGTGCGAGAGCAGCAGATATCAAAAATTTTAGGAATATCGAGCCAGCCCGGAGGACCAATTCCAAGGCGAGCGCGCGAAAAAACCAAGATGCGGCGGAAGCGCGATAGAGACACATGGAATCGAGGGCGAAAGTGCGAGGGGTATGCGGAGTATCCGAACCAGACACATCGAGCCCGGGTACAAGAACGTGGGGGAGCACATCCGAGCCAAAGCTTCCGCTTGCGCACAGGTGGGAGCAGGGAGGATGGGCGAAGTGCGGGAGCGCGAGAGATACCCGTGCAAAGGGCGGCGACGGGGGGGCGTACGGTATGCGGTATGGCAACGAGTGTATCGTCTGCGGAACAGTTCGGGATAAACGCGAGGGGTGCCCGCAGGGTGTGGAACCTGCAGATTATTATACATAGTCAATACCCAGTCTGCGCTGCGGAAGGAGGGAAGAGCGAAATAGGAAGCGGGATGACAGAAATATGACGGATGCATACGCAAGGGGGGATGACGACAGGAGGAGGAAGAATATATGTTACAAATATGAAATAAGAAGGATATTGGGGGTATGAACGGCACACACACATGTAGTAGAGACGCTCAAATCGCAAGGACGTCCCGGTATCAGAGCCGCAGCCTGAAGGGGTATGTGCGAAGCCTGACGCTGGGGTGAGTGGGATGTGCAGAAGAAAGGGACGTAGCCGCGTGAGTCGACACGCACAAGGATTTCGAAGAAAGGGAGCATGGTTTGCGGAAGTTAACGCGGGGCTAGGGACCGGCGGATGGGGAAGATAGGTGGACGCAGAGCAGGGGATCGCGAGATGGAACATCTGGGACACACTCTGGGGGCCGTGGATCGTCAGGGATCCAAGAGTCTCCAATGGCCGGGTGTGTACGGAGCGAATAGAAAGTATTGGACGGGACAGGCAAGCCAAGTCAAAGCGGCGCAGCCGTGAGGAAGGAGGCGGAGGATGCAGCGAGGCCAGCGGGGAGTACGAACATGACGCAATATTAATGAGAGGGAGGGCAGGTGGAGTATAGATGATAACAACGCACACAGCGTGGTCGAGACGTGCGACAACAGGTAGGCAGAGTAGGATCGGTACGCCGGGTGCGACAGAAATGGGGAGCAGTTGACGAGCAGAACACCTTGTTGCGGCGGGATCCTGAAGACGCTGTTTACATCCAGAGGAAAATGCGCACTCTGCGAGTGACACGTATTCCACCAGAGTGTTCGTATGTGGAGGTTCCCAGTTCCCGTACCTCGGTGGTATATCGTTAGCCAGCAGATGGGGAAACAAGTCCGCGGCATGTACTCCTCCAAGACGCTTTGCGCGAAATCAGTGTTAGTCATAAATTTTGTCTACCGAGATGAGCGGCGACTTTGTCCAGTAGCAATGTGAGGATGGAGGGCTGGATGTGGCGGAGTTGAATATGGCTTCAAGATCGAGGACGAACCCTCGACGCCCCGACAATCAGAAGCCTGGTACAATGAGCCCCAAGTAGAACTAAACTAATCAGTAACGGGGAAATGCAGCAAAGAAAGTATGGGATGCAATTGAAACAAATTTAAAGTAATCATGAGATGCGGGGAATTCGGAATGCGAAGGAGGATGAAAGGTGTCAGTCAATGCACAGAAAGGCGGCAGCGGATTCGGAACGAAGTTCACCACGCCGAAAACAGGTGTATTGAAGATACGAAGAGTGCGCGTCACATCGGATTCCTGAGTTTTGGCGTTCTGGACTCCATCAGACTATCGAGAACCTGAGGGAAAAAGAAGAGAAAAAATCAGCAAACAACCACACAAGAATTATTGCAACAGGGACTGGACAGTCTGTGTCCAACCAATCATCATCAATGACCGTTGCGGCATCGACAAGATTGCCCCGGCGATGTAGAAGGTTTGCATATTCCTTTGTCATAGACTGCCGAAAATCGTCACACTTGGCTAACAACACCTATTTCAGTCGGTCATATGCCACCCACATGTTATGGTTCGGTCAGCTTGATAGATTGTAATGAGCCATCGCGGAATTCACCTTCACAATCCCGCCTATTCAGTAGATGTCAGAATAATCAGAGTATACGCAGTGAAGGCTCACGCCGCCGCCGCTCTGTTCACGAAGGGGTTAAAGTCAGGGCAGTATTCCTGTGAAAAGCACCGAAGATAAACCAGCAAGCTAACGTCAAGGGAACTGATGTTAGGGATTTTTGAATATATTATGGGACACAGGCGCCGACAGTCCTCCATCGAGCTGGTGGGATGTTGGTTTTGAACCGTCAAACATACCAGTCCTCTCAGGGGACACATCGAATGAATCCAGTCATCGCAGTGCCTCTACGCCAGCACTGCAGCAGCAAGTCTACGGTTCGAGCGTACAATGCAGTCAGTTCCGATTTGGGTTCGAACGATCGATACACTCGTCTTTAGCAAAATGCTTCCAGCCGGGAAGCGATCAATTGGAATTGGCTGCAGTTGCGCGGCCATACCGCGGGACCAATGATCGCTGGAGCCGTCCGAAAATCATACAGCTGCAATTGATCCATATGGATCCCGTAATATCAGTTCGAGCTCACGGGGGTTTTCGAGGTGAAAACGAACCCAATGACTCCGATGTGGGACTGAACGAGACCCAGTGTTGGTTTTTCGTGTCTCGAGGTTCTCTGCATTCCTAGTAGTCAGTGTGATGTTATTGCTGCCATTGAAAGACGAGGGGGAAAGGGACACGCTAATCGCGAGTGTGAGCCGAAATACACGCTGGTTGTCGGGTGAGCGTACACGCACACCGTCGACTTGATCGCACAACTTCAGTGGAAGGAAGCCAGAATTGGATTTAGGTTCCCTGAACTGAAAACGGGAAAGGAGGGGATCAAAGAGAAAGCAAAGAAGGAGCGCAGAGATAGGCAAATATCACAGACCGTATAGTAGACTCCAGCGGCCATGCAGTGCATTGTCTTCGGTGCAATAATTCAGATATGTCCGTGCAGCAGAGGTACACAGCATATGTGGCCAGTTGGTGGGTGACGTCCGCGAAGATGTGTCCACAATGTGGGGCGTGAGGTGTTGAGGAATCACGGTGGTACAGTTAGACGCTCTGATAAACTAGATTAAACAGGCTGACGTTCGGGATTAAACTGACTGAAAGCCTTTAAGGTCCCATCGGTGCCGAAAGGTCGGATGCTAGGATCGATATTGGCTGGTATAATGTAGGCATACAGATGCCGACGGTAGTACTGTGGTTCACAGATGAGTTGGTCCTGGGAGGCATCGCAGACGGACGAGCAGCGGAAGCGAATATGCGGCCTTAGCGCAGCAGGGTGGGTGTACGGTGCCGCTGGGCGTATGCTGGTCGGGAGATCGTCCCCGAGGTCTGGCGGCGGTTGTGCACAGCGAGAGCGGGTTGAAGAGAGCAGATACGCAGGTATGCATGCAGCACAGAGTTGGCATGGTGGAGAATACGGCAGACGGGCGAGGCTTCAGGAAGCAGCGCGTCTGTTGAATGGACTGGTGTGGCGGGCGAACGTACCGAGGACATACATTGACTACAAGATGAGGTGCTATCGGGGCCCGAACGTTCCCGGGCACTGGAGTTGATATCGCGGTCCGCGCGACGTTCGCGCAGGTGGAAGGGGGTTTGGGGGCGAATTGAGTGTAGGGATGTAGACGGTATACACGACAGCAGCGGGTCGCCCGCTGACAGATTGGGACGGGAGCAGAGACGGAGGCAAGCGTTTTATCTGTCTCTGCAGAGTGCACAGAATCTCTGTGTAGCCGAGCATGGGGAGTCTAAGTCATGGTGCCGCGTCAGCCGTGCAGACAGTCGCGACACCAGCAATTGAGATTGGATCTAGGAGGCTTGCGCTGATGCGTGAAAGATGTCGATAGGCGAGATGCCGAGGGCTGAGCAGTAGGAAAACGGGGAGCACCAGTTGGACACCAGATATTCGGACCAGGAAAGATATCATCGACGATGAGATTGAGAGCAAACGAGGGAGAAGCGATTTTCTCACGCACAGACCAGTTTGCATCAGTGATAGGTCCCTGCCGCTGATCGCGGCTTGCGACTGCATATACATGCGCGAATTCAAGCAACCCTGTATCAGGGAGCGTTTCATCAAAGCAGAAGCATATTGCTTGTCTCGAAACAGTCGCCATTTCCATTTTTTAGTGAGTCTTTGAGCCTAAACACGCACTTGACATGCACCGCACTGCCGGCGGCCGAAGGCCAGGTGAAATATCTCCGTCGGTAAAAACGGGAATAGAACTAGAACAAAGAAAACCGTGAATGAGTGGAGAGAAAAAGATTTCAGCATAACCCTCCACAAGAACCAGGTTTTTGTGAATATGGCATCCATTCAAACGAATCACGATGTTAACACTGATACGGCACAAAGCAAACAGTACATGTACAAGGAAATCTCCGAAGTTGAATTCGGATTCGCAGTCAGTCAGAATTCTCACTTTCTGAGCCAGAATTCAACCAATATTCTGGAAGTTCCAGATCTGGTTTGTATCGTTGTTGGCTGCCTGGAGCACGATCTGATGAACAACTCATTAGACCATCGGAACTCGTAGAAGTGCGAGAGGGAGCCTGACCTGGGTCTCGGCCTGACCACTAGTAAGAGTCCACAACAAATTCGTACCCCGGATACCAATGCTAGGGATAGGATTCATTGAAAATCAAATGAAGAGATTTTGAAAAGAAATACGTACGTCCCGGTGTTAGGGGACCGCATGGTGACCTCCCATGTGGAAGAGACTGGGTAGTTTCCGATGAGGCGGCTTCCCTACAGTGCAGTGTATGATCAGTGGCACAGACGGAAAAATGTCTCGAGATTTGCTGACAGCAATGTTGCCTCCGGTGTAAGCGTATGAGTTGATGCTGACGGGTTGCCAGGTGACCAGTGTCGGCTCGCCCTGAGGAGTGAGAATCCACTATGGATTAATAAAACAAAGTCAGTGAGGGAGGCTAGTTGTCTGATCATGAGCAGCCGAACCCTCTGATTATTGCCCGTGTGAGAGGGAAAGCCTTGAATCTGTCCTTGTGGCTGAGAGTCATAGAGATCGACGACATTGCCCGCATATCTCTGGCTCCAGATGGTGTAGGTACCAGGAGGCAGAGGGGTGAAACCCTTGAAAATGGGTGCAGAGTGACCGCCCTTGTCGGGAGTTTCGTAGATAGGTTCAGACATAGTGTAAAATGGAGCAGTAGAGTGTTTGAGTTCCGAATTGAGTCTGCCTCAACTTCGCTCATATGCTTGCTTTATATTCACCTCCAGGACCATCCCTTATCTGGAAACCGGGGACAGAAGCCACCGGGAAAGGAACACATGTCCACTCAACGCCTACGAGATTTTCGTAAAAGGAGATAGACCGCCATCTTAATGGAGCTAATTCTGAACCTGCCCTGTTCACCTGTCTACATAATGGTTCCTCGTGTCCGGAGTCGGATTTTCCCAACATGCCCCGGCAGCCATTCGCCGGCTCAACAGCTGGTTTTATCTTATGACTCCGATGGGAAGGTTGCGTCGTTCACCCAGAAGCCAATGCCCCAGAACTTAGTCACAGCATGTGGTAAGCAACAGACTAGTTATTGTTAATACCCCCTCCACGACTGAAGATAAATACATGAGTATTCATGCGGATAAGCGGCTGCATACATCGAATTTCAACAGCATGATGTGCAAGGGGGAGGGGGAAATCAGTCATTCCGAAGGTTAAAAACTCATGAAATTCCCTCCATATATTGCAAAGTTTATTGAGTTGTATGCAGCTTGAAATTCAACCGTTTTTGACCGCTTTTAGATTACTCTGTGCGTGGCGGGGTGCTCGGAGGTTCCTTGTTTGTCTATCTTTAGTGATCGAGCCTAGAATGGCGCTGACATCGGTTTTCTCCGGAACAGAAGCAACCCTCCTCTGCGCATTCTTGCTGTCGCTTGGGGCGAGTTGGGCAGTCTAAATACACGATGCCAACCGGATGTTCTCCAACACCGGAGGTTTCTCGTTAATCTCGGTGATGGAGTTATGATTTTAGACGAATGTATAACATATAGTACCATTTTAACAATGGGAAAACTGACCATGACCAAGTCGGGGCGAGAGGGGGCTAGTTGGACAGTCTAAATGTCCGATGCACACCGGATGTTCTCCAATGCCGGAGGTTTCTTATTAATCTCGAAACTGTCTGTACTACCACTGACAGGCGCCATAGAAGGAAGGAAGGAGGAGTGGGAAAAAACATGGTTTCCGTTCCAAAGATGGTCGGATTTAATCAGTTGCTCGACCGACTTGGGAAGCCCTTGCAATGGCGGGATAACCTAACTCCGGACGAACCTAAATAGATAGAAGTTGTCACAGTTTATCATTCTGTTGGAATCATCTGTGCAATTCAACGCTCCTCATAGCTACCGTATCTGTCAACCTTACCTGGATGAAACTCCGGATCTACGGCTCCGGCTCTCCAGGTGGAGGCCTGCCAATCCCCGTTCTGAACAAAATAAAGAGAAACTGGGAAGAGAAAAGAAGTCCGCACCACCCAAGCAGTGACCGGAGCCCAAGTCGAACGGGCCTCTGCTGCCTATGATGACTTGCTCCACTTCTCACTTGAGGTAAACATTCAGCGACTAAATTGCCACAATGGAGTCCCAAAGGGAACCTGATGTTGGTTGCCCTTGAATCAACCGGTCTCGTAAGGCTGAAAGAGGAGTGGATAAAGAGTAACCTAGTCGGCGGCGAGTCCACACCACCTTCGTCACTTCGTTACTTCGCTTAGCGTTGTTGAAGTTCGTGACTTTGATCGCATCCTGTGAAAGTTCGTGAGTTCAGGTGAACATCGTCACTTTCTCTGCGCAGTGAAAGCTCGTAACTTCAATGATCATCTGACAGCGACCAGACCATGGATAGTGGACGCCGACAATGTACGGTCAGTAAAGTCAATTCATGCAGTTTATGCATGTACGATAACAATTATTGGACAATTGAAACATCCAATAATACTCGACCGATGATTATCTTCGGACTTCGTGCGCGAGTTGCCACCTGTTCCATGCGACGTATCAGTTGCTCGAGTCCACGGCAGGCCAACAAAACCTCGGAACACAGAATTGCCCGCTCACCTTGTTCCCGAATTTCCACTCTGAATCATGTTTCCCGCTGGCTGACGCAAAAAAAAAAGGAAAAGGAGTGTTAGCCGTACTATGACTGAATGCGGGACCTGAACCGAGTCCCTTCGATCTATACTTTAACCTCCCAAAGAGCTGTGGCCGGATCAGTATCTGGCAGGCTCACATTGGCGAGCTCGGTTGATTTGGCCAGGGAGTGACATTGAAGATTATTCAACTTATTCCGACCAGGAATATCAATGAACATACCGTGCTCGGCTCGCGGGCGACTGAAAGCTCCAGGCTTTATCATTGCGTTCTCCGTCATGGTTTAAAGAAGCGACCGGAGAGAGATAAAGGGGAGTTGACCGTAATAAACTTGACTGACTCACCCAGACGCCACTTGTCTCTCAACATGTACATCTCGCCCTGAAAGCAGGACTACATACCAGTGATTAGCAGATAGTGGAAAAAGAGTCTCCGCGCCTCCGTTCTGAGAACCATCGATCAAACAATCTAGGTGACGAGCATTTGCTCGAACGTGGTGGAAGTGACGAGCTTTCCCAGAATTCTCTCCATGTGGCAAACTTCCACGAATTCCAATCAAACTGACGAACTTTCGCGCTCCTAAGAGAAGTAACGAAGTGACGAAGGTGAAGTATACGTCGGCGGCGGCGTGAGCATAACACCATACCGAGAGGAAAGGAGGCTTGTAATTTTATTTTCAAGAGTCATAGGATTATTCGCACTGAGCACCGAGTATCCAGGACGAAATACGCGCAACGGAGCGCCCTCCGGTGTGCATCGGGCATTTAGACTGTCCAACTAGCCCCCTCTCGCCCCGACTTGGTCAGTTTTCCCATTGTTAAAATGGTACTATATGTTATACATTCGTCTGAAATCTGTTAAGAATAACTCCATCACCGAGATTAACGAGAAACCTCCGGTGTTGGAGAACATCCGGTTGGCATCGTGTATTTAGACTGCCCAACTCGCCACAAGCGACAGCAAGAATGCGCAGAGGAGGGTTGCTTCTGTTCCGGAGAAAACCGATGTCAGCGCCATTCTAGGCTCGATCACTAAAGATAGACAAACAAGCAACCTCCGAGCACCCCGCCACGCACAGAGTGATCTAAAAGCGGTCAAAAACGGTTGAATTCCAAGCTGCATACAACTTAATAACCTTTGCAATATATGGAGTGAATTTCAAGAGGTTTCAACCTTCGGAATAACTGATTTTTTTCTCTTCCTGTACACGATACTGTTTAAATTCGATATATGCAGCCGCTTATCCGGGTGAATACTCATGTATTCATCTTCAGTCGTAGGGGCGTATTAACAATAACTAGTCTGTTGCTTACCACATGCTAAGTTCTGGGGCATTGGCTTCTGGGTGAACGACGCAACCTTCCGATCGGAATCATACAATAAACTCAGCTGTTGCACGCTGTTGAGCTGGCGAATGGCTGCCGACGTAGACAGGTGAACAGGGCAGGTTCAGAATTAGCTCCATCAAGATGGCGGTCCATCTCCTTTTACGAAAATCTCGTAGGCGTTGAGTGGACATGTGTTCCTTTCCCGGTGGCTTCTGTCCCCGGTTTCCAGATAAGGGATGGTCCTGGAGGTGAATATAAAGCAAGCATATGAGCGAAGTTGAGGCACACTCAATTCGGAACTCAAACACTCTACTGCTACATTTTACACCATGTCTGAACCTATCTACGAAACTCCCGACAAGGGCGGTCACTCTGCACCCATTTTCAAGGGTTTCACCCCTCTGCCTCCTGGTACCTACACCATCTGGAGCCAGAGATATGCGGGCAATGTCGTCGATCTCTATGACTCTCAGCCCCAAGGACAGATTCAAGGCTTTCCCTCTCACACGGGCAATAATCAGAGGGTTCGGCTGCTTATGACCAGACTACTAGCCTCCCTCACTGACTTTGTTTTATTAATCCATAGTGGATTCTCACTCCTCAGGGCGAGCCAACACTGGTCACCTGGCAACCCGTCAGCATCAACTCATACGCTTACACCGGAGGCAACATTGCTGTCAGCAAATTTCGAGAAATTTTTCCGTCTGTGCCACTGATCATACACTGCGCTGTAGGGAAGCCGCCTCATCGGAAACTACCCAGTCTCTTCCACATGGGAGGTCACCATGAAGTCCCCTAACACCGGGACGTACGTATTTCCTTTCAAAATCTCTTCATTTAATTTCCAATGAATCCTATCCCTAGCATTGGTATCCGGGGTACGAATTTGTTGTGGACTCTTACTAGTGGTCAGGCCGAGACCCAGGTCAGGCTACCTCTCGCACTTCTACGAGTTCCGATAGTCTAATGGGTTATTCATCAGATCGTGCTCCAGGCAGCCAACAACGATACGAACCAGATTTGGAACTTCCAGAATATTGGTTGAATTCTGGCTCAGAAAGTGAGAATTCTGACTGACTGCGAATCCGAATTCAACTTCGGAGATTTACTTGTACATGTACTGTTTGCTTTGTGCCGTATCAGTGTTAACATGGTGATTTGTTTGTATGGATGCAATATTATAAGTGTCGATACTGAACAAAAACCTGGTACTTGTTTTGGTTAGCCAATGTGTCGTTCTGGGTTGTGATCATGATGATCATAGCCGAAATCTATAACCAAGCTACATAGCATACAACAACCACGTTAACTCTAGGCAGTAGCGAGTTTTGTTTCTACCAAACCGCTTGCCTAATACCAAAACCACAGATTGTATGGCGAGAATGACATTTTCATGGGTACGCAGTAAAGTTCCGATTGCCAAAATCAAACTCGCATCGCGTTGTCAAGTGAAGGCTCGGAACTCAGTTACGTGTCGCAACAGAGAGCTCGTGCACGCCGTCATGTGAATTTGGACTTGAAATTTATACCACGGCAGAGGACATGAACGCACAAGGTCGTTCAAGGGAGGACGGCACAATTAAACGATCAGACGGACTCGATCAAAGTCAGATGCGTGGATCTTTTGGGGTAAACGGATGGAGATTCCGGAGTATACCAAGTGCTAACATGTATATTTCGAGAGGCGCCAGGTGCAAAGCTGTTATTCAGGGGCACAGGTTGAACGGACAGAAATAAGACGTCGAGAGTCCCATGAAAGATGACAAGCATGCAGCCTGGTACCGGAAGCCGAGAGCCGGAGGTTGTCAACTTCTTCGCGTCCCAGGAGCAGCCGAAATGGCGGGAGAGGACGGTGGGAACGGGAGGGGAGACGGGAGGGGGCGGTCGGAGCACATGTCGGAGTCTTCAGTACCGATCAGAGCTGGAATGTGCGGCACAAATGAGTACCGAACGCGGAGGCATGAAGCTTGACGAGAGCCATTGCAGAAAATCTGCGTATGCTCGTCGCAGGAACGTCAAACCGATGGTGTCCTCATCACAGCGCTCGGCAGGACGGCGGGGATCCCTCGGAAGTAGCAGAACCGTAAAATGGCTAGGGAGCGACGAGCTATCACTTGGAGAGAAAGCCACGCGGGAAATCCAGGAGGAGAGATGAAGCTGCAGGTCGCCCGCTGATGTGCGAATGTTTTGCAGAGACGACGGACACCCGGGAGGCGGATCGGGTGTTGGGTGTGATGGAGGAAGAATGGAATCAGCGGTGGACAGACGCGAGAGGATGGACGTGGATATGTACAGTTCGAAGGGTCGGGCAGCAGGAGTACGCCGGCAGAGACGTACGCAAGCCGCTGGATGAATCGAGATAGAGAGCCGCCTTCGAATACCTGCACATTCTCGGACTGGGAGCTCGAGGATACGAAGGCCGGGGAGGCGGTCAATCACGCAGGACTTGACGCAGGAACGAGTGAGTGAATCCTCGGCGTGTCGTAGGGAGAGACGAAACAGGTGCGGCCGAATCGGACCGAGCACAGCCCTAAGTCAATATCCCACACTGCCACTGATTCAAATGAAACCTTCCTTTCCTTACAACGTCCCAACAACGTCCAGCTGCTCGAGCAAGTCCAACACCCTCTGTGCATGACTTCCATTTCCCGCGTCGATGTGTCCTTCTCCCAGGTCTCCGTGCGTCGTGCGCTTGTGTCTCAATCGCGATGTACTTCTAATTCATTTTTCAGCATTGGGGCTTCTTCGCCCGCAGTACAACTATCTATATTCTGCACTCGGCACTCTAATCCCGACACAACACATTCGAAATACTTACATACTCCGTCCATGCGCATTTCTTCCCAATTACAGTTATCAAGAATACTCGTTCCCAGTTCCGTGGCTCCCCGAATTGTAATTTATTCCAATCCTCGTCTCTATCCATTAGGCTATTAAAGCTCAATTTCACACTGTTCAAAGTCCGGATTGATTTCGCGCGGTTCAGTGACTTCAGTTTAGCCTTCAAGTTTTTTCTTTTTTGTGCTCAAGTTGCAACTACCAAGCCATATAGATCCAAATCCGACAGGGAAACGATTTCTTTCTACGTAATGACACCTAAACTGGCAATGGTAAGAGTACTCGAACGTCGCGTGTTGTGGTGCACGCTCACCAACTCTGCTGCGTCTTTGAAAAGGGCAGGGATCGATCCCCCCCGTCGAATCGTACCGGTCCCTCCTTTTCCCTGTGCTCTCCCTTTATTGGCTCCCCTTTTCGGGATCGGGATGGGTCCCAAGAAATTCGAATTTGAGCAGACGACCAGTATATTTATTTGTTAAACGTCAAATTCACCATTTATTCTACTCAACCAGGCTCCTCGTTGACTCAACTCGCTTCAAACAAATCCGCACCCGATTGGAATCTTTAACGTTGAGTGTTGACCTGTTCTGGGACAATAATCTAAGGAATAACACACTCAGAAATTGAGCGTGGTGTATGGAACATAGCCCTTCCTGGTGGGCCGTACACGTTGATCTGGTGGTCCGGGGTTCGATACCCCACGTCCGAACTGGAAAGTGCGCCCAGCCCTTTTTCTCTTTCTTCCTCTTTGGATGGTTCTAGATCTCATTCTGCCAGATTCAGCGGGGGAAGGTTCAAACATCGATTTTAAATTATGCGATGCATTTACCCCTGCCGTTGATTACAGACGCACATAGGTCTTGGCTTTCACTGACTCCGCTTGAAACGAGACGCACGCACGTATTGAAGCGCACCAATTCCCTGAAAACTAACTAACTAACCAACCCGATACAAAAAAATTAAGCCACGCCAGATCAAGTCGATTTACTTCCAACTGCACATGTCGCTCGCTCACTCGCCCGCACAAATGTGTTGCCCGATACAGAGCAGCCTTCGCCGCCTTGCTCACGAAGGTACACTACAGAAACGATCATTCACTAGAATATGGGCGGTCCTCACTTGGGAAGGAGGAAATGTTGTTTGTGTCGTTATTCTCTACTCCAATTGTACCTCGCTCTTCTCAACATAAACAGAAGCTCCTGGGATCTGGGATTCGGCCGCAATAAAACATGCACACTTGTTCGAAAATGGGCTATCCTACACGGGAAGCGGTAATTGACAGTGTAAGATTTTCTTGGCACAATTGGACTTTTGTTGGGCGACCACAGGGTGCATTAAAAAAATTATTGGCGTATCAAACAAAATTCAATTGAACCCAATTTGCCTCAAATTCGGCCAGGGTGCACGCGATCATCGCTGGCCTGGAGTGAACGAAGGTACAATATAGTACAAAGTTCTATCTATCGATGATGCATCATCCGATTGTTTACTGTCATGCGCGACGGATATACCAGTGGCGAGTCCGTGAGCATGATCGACATCATACAGCGCAGCTCATACCTACGGCGCGCGATCATCGTACGACGAGGAATGACAGTCATGCATTTCGCGCTAGAGCAGCGGAGCGGGCCGGTGAGACGGGCAGGAGAAACCTGCTCCGGCCTATCTCTCCGTCGATATCGTCCACGCTGCAGTGCGACGTGAGCTGTCCTGCGAGCGGATGCTCTGACTGGTGGATCTGGTCGGCGCCGGCGGAAGTGGGCGTGGGCCGCGTTCCACTATTGGAGGTGGTTCGATCGGGGTTCGCTTGCGCGGCGAATGAATGCTGCTTTCAAAATTGCTTGGGATGTACAGCTGGAGGCCCTCGATGTCCGACTGTGTGTTTCCCGTGTGATCAGTTACATGGTTCAGCGGTGGTGTAGGAGGGGACGTACGGGGCACCGCACTTTAATCAGTGCGTGTACATCGACCTTGCCACGTTTCTCTCCCGGGGGAGGAGTGTCAAAGAGAAGGTTGTTCCACTCGTGCCGGGCGGTGAGGCTAGAGGTTCAGAATCAACAGGCGCGCACAGAAACTAAAAAGAAATCGATACTGACGTGGACACAAGGGAGATGGAATATAGCTTGCAGAGGGAGAAGTCCCAGATAAACATACTATCAGATTTTCAGTGCAAATATGATGAACCGGTAGGATGAATAACGCACAAAGTTGTTTGCTGAGATCAACAATTTCAGAGATGAAATCTCGGACGTATGAAGAAATACTTACAGGAAGAATGAGGAATAGTGTCACGTCCGCAATGGCTGCAAGCGATGTCAGCAGCCCGGTCTGCACCGTGAGCAATATAACCCGGTCAGTGACTGAATCCGTTTGCGTCTTGAAGCCCGTCTTTTTCTCCCACTGGGAAACGGTTGAATAGTCAAATGCAAAGGCATATTTCCAACTCACGAGGAAATTGACTAGGAGGGCGGTAATGAGCAGATCCGCGAACGCCGTTGAAGTCAGCCAGACGGGTATTGAAGCCACGACCAGACCGTCAGTGAATTCACGGTCCCTGACAACTATTGCAGTCGAAACCATCCCTCCCACTGCACGCGGAAAGAGACCGGATTCAACGTCGGGCAAGAAAATGAAACAGACATCGGAAACTGACCCAATGAAATGCTTGCAAAGAGAGCAACGAGCCCCGCGAGGATGTTTGATTTGGTGAGCAGTCGGATACGCCACGCCATGAAGAGTTGTGTCGGGGTAGAAATGAGTGTCTGCGTGTGGGCTCATTACAGGCTGCGGGGATGAATGTGTTCGATACGCGTACCGTAACGATTGGATCTATGGTGCAAATTCAACATTTTTGGCAGGCCAAAGTGGGCATCGAACGCACCAGCAGCAAGTACTGGGCGTGGGATGTCAGCCGGGGGACGACTAGAAGAAAGTAGGCAACTCACAAGTAGGTGCTTGTGTGGCTAATAACGGAGAGTCTGGAGTAGTTGAATTTGTGGAAGGATAATGAGCGCGCGGTAGATGTAACGTACTGTGCAAAGTAATAAGTGGCTCGTATATCAGGCCGACGGCGCAAATCGTATTCACAATCTCCATGATTATCAAGTAGTAAATCTGCCCTGCGTCAGAATTGACAGACCGTGACAGTAGATAACCCTACAAGATATCGGATCCAGGGGGAGTCACTGAAAAAGGCGATAAGGAAAACCATAGAAGCATTGGAGATGTGGCTTGCTTTGGATATAGACGAATATAGGAATAGACCTGCAGCGAGGAAAATGAGCTACATCAAAACGCAGATCCCACGGGCCTACCTGGATGAGAAAAATTCCGAGAAGAAGCGCATTCAATACGACACCGATCAGCAGCGGCGCAAACCTATCCGCGGGTGTAGAAGGGAATCTTAACGAGGTAGATGAACTCCTTGGATCAATACGCACAACAGTTCAAAGTTTGTGGACGCGTCCGGCCCGGGGCCAAACAGGATTTTGGTATACATGGCAGGGTCCTGAGGTCGGAGGGAGGAGACGAGAATTTTATCGGGGAAAGGCGAACGAGCTCCGTCATAAGTAGGGTTTATGCGAGCATCATCCCTGGTCACGGAATGATCTGTGTGATCGTCCGCTATTTTTGATATGGGGCCATAATGACCGGTTTGAGAAGACGGACGCTGGAGAGATAGGACTTCCGTCGATGGAGACATGGAAAGCACAGGCAAGCGCTCAGCCAAGAGCTCGAGTTCCATAATAACTGGACCAAGACCACCAAATCCCAACCAAATCCAATCGATAAGTGGCTGTCTATCACCTGTGTGATCACTGATCAGCGACGTCCCTCCGTGGGATCAGATAGTAGTTGCAGCCGAGACTTGCTCCATCCATCTAGATCCGGATCTATGTATGTAGAGGTATGTAAGAGGGTATGTAGCTGAGGATGATGAGGGTAAGAGGAGACAGTAGTGTTGCCGCGGTGCGAGGTGAGTTCAGGTGGTGTCACCAACTCATCACAACTCGATCAGACGAGGCGAGTCGAGTTTTGATCGAGTCGAGTCGAGTTGGCGCTTCCCATCACTCCCACGCTACCCAATTTGGATCGAGAGAGTCCAAAAAGGACGGGAAGGTGCGCCTGAGAGACCTGAAGGCCTCCGATCTCAAAGAAAACACACTACGGAAGTGGAAAACAATGACATAATTTTTTTTGGCACAAGAATACAGTGTTTGCCTGTCCGGTAACCTCAATTATTGGTTGCATGCTTCAATATGCAGGTGGAAAAATTCAAAAGCTGAGAGAAATCAATAGGAATGCAGTGTCACTGTTTTGGAGAAGCTTTTGTATCTTTTTCAGGGCACCATTGCAGTCATCCTTGACCAAGTCCGCTGTTTCTTGGCTGTCACTGCGAGCCGAGATTTGCACGTGCCGTTGCGTCGGCGGATGGGAAAATGATGGCACCAACTCGCCTCACAACCAAAGTCTTCGTAACTGGCTGTTCCAGTTGTGGGACCGCGTCAGTATAATATACTTCCTTCCTTCCGGTGTGTAACTCGACTCGACTCGAGCTGTCGAGTTGATCAACTCGATGGCCGAGCCGAGCCCAAAATCAGATTTAACTCACACTGACGGCAACACTAGGAGACAGTTGATCGCCGATTCGCTGAGTGACCGCATCAGACACCGCTACACCGCTCTTGATCCGTGACCACATTCCCGAATAATGAATTCACCACCCACTCAATGTACGCCGTTTGCAGTCGGAATCAAGCTCATAATGACCTCGGATGTGCTAGGATTGCGAAAAAGACATCGCTGAGTGGACCGGGAGTTCTCGTAGGCATATTCCGTCCCGTCTCTGCGATGGATCCGGGGTCGTCGAATAACCCTTTCCAGTGATTCAAGATAGAGACTGCATTTCCTTCCTTATCACACTCTCCCTCGCCACAGACGGCGCAAAACACACCCATGGACACCAGCGACAGCCTTTCCGAACCATACACCCGCCTCGGCGATGACATCTCGTTGGAGGAAGTTAGGAAGCACGACAGCGCACTCGAAACAGACCATCGCGTGGCGGGCATCCCGCTCTCCGGGCGGGTGCGGTTACAACTGCCATTACCTCCCCGTCCAAGCAACCCTCAACACCGCTCCGGGCGTCCTCAGGCCTCAGCCCCCAGCGACTCCCCCGCCGTCCGAGGCGCCACTCACCCCGCCGCACGACACATCCCCTCATCGTCCCACGATCACAGTAGGCGCGTGGACGCTCGTGTCCCGCTACGGCCACGCAGCCGTCATCGATCATCTCCGCCATCCGCGCCCTCGCCACTACCCACGAGCAGGTCTTGATTGGCGGGACGGGCGACATGCACAAAGCGTGTTTCGAGCGAGTCCGTCACAGAGACAGACTGCGCCGCCCTCGACGGCGCGCTCGAGGGCTTCCATCGCGAGGAGTTTGATCCTGACGACGAGCGCAACTCCGTACATAGACGTCCCCATGCGGCCCAACGACGCCGTCGGGCATTACGACGAATATTCAATATTGCAAGCAGGGTGAGTACTCCTCCTCTTATATCACGGCGCTGACACCACACAGCCCTCTAGCCGCTCTTCTGCGTCCGGGGTCGTCTCTCAGGACGCCATCTACGCAGCCGCCAAGCCGCTTTCGCTGACATCACCGCCTCCGTGTACCAGACGGGCGATCTCATCTGGGTACATGTTGGGTACATGATTACCACTTGCTCCTGATCCACAAGCTCGTCAGGGAGCACGTACCCGACGCCGTGCTGGGGTTGTTCGTTTGCCGCGTGCGTGTTCTTTCTCTCACGTCCTGGCCTCCCCCTCTTTCCGTTCTCCTGATATTCCCTTTCTGCCTTCGCTGTTCTCTTCTCCTTCACGTTCTCGTTCTCGTTCTTCTCTCCTTCTATTGTCCTCCTCTCCGCATCTCCCCCTATCCCTTTTTTTTTCGTTCTGTCTGCGCCAGAGACGTTTCTTTCGCTGGCCGCGCCACAGGCATTTCCTTGCGCCTGCGCCGATTTCTTCCGGCGTCACGCCGCAGCCATTCAATCGCGCCGGTGGCGCTTTCCTGCTACAGCCTGCGGCGTTTCCTTCTCTGGCCGCGCGCAGGCGTTTCTTTCCGCCCGCGACGACGATTTCTTTCTACAGCCGGCGGCGTTTATTTCCCTGGCCGCACCGCAGGCTATCCGTTGTGTTCGCGACGATTTGTTTCTCAGGCCGCGCCCCAGCCGTTTCTTTCTGCCCGCGCCGATTTTTAGAGTCTGCCGCGCATGCTATTCCTTCCTCCTTCGCGCTACGCGTTGATTCGTTTTGCATCGCCGGCGCAGAAGAAGGCCTGCCTGTGGCGCGATTATTTCTTCAGCCTGCGGCGCGACGCAGGTTGGGTTGCCGCAGGCGCGATACCGGGATGCAGGGCCTGCGCCACAAGCCCGATGCACGGCCGCAGGCGCGCTGCACCGCCATGGGCGCGTCGAGTTGCCTGTGCCGCAACGCGGGGATTTATTGCCTGTGGCGCTAGCCGGTTTTTGCTTTCTTGCTTTCTTTTTCTGTCTGCGTTGCAGGCCATTCCGTTTACCTCCCGCCGCAGCCGTGATTTTTCCCTCCCGTTACAGTCATAATTTTCATCTCCCGTCGCAGCCATGAGTTTTACTTCTCGTCGCAGCCATGGGGTTTACCTCTAGTCGCAGCCATGAAAAATGTCTACGGCGCGTTCGATTATCTTCGCCGCCAACAGTATTCCTTTAAATTGCTTTGCATGGACAAAGTACATCTGAGTCGCTGCAGACGTGAGATCGATTTATGATTGTATTGCGTGGGGCGCGGGAGAAGGAAGAAACGCAGTGCCAGAGGCGCGGACTAAGACAGACAAGTATCGACTCCGATACGCGATACGGCAAGTCGGTACCTTGTAACGATAAGGCAATGTTCAATCCAGTGGCTTTGGACAACTTGACAGCTTTTAGGGGGCCGCCAGTCTCCCTGGGGTCGATGCATACCCGCTCCTCCCCTTTGCATTCGTGTGGACGCACGTTATAATTATTCCGCGCCCATCCGACTGCGTACGCGGCGGCATGTCGCATTCCCCCGTCGGCTCACTTTGTCCTTGTGTGCTTCGCCCCGCTCGTGGGCCGCTGCTTATACGAGAGAATCCTCCTCTGTGCTCTGGGCAAGCACGTCAACGTCGATGTTGACCACCTGTTTGTCTGCAGATCTGTCCCGGGAACAGCGGAACAGGCCTCCAAGCAGCGCACACCATTTTCTTTCCCGTTTCTTCTTCTTCCTTGGGCATTCCATTACCGCCGCGTTCACCTTTATTGACATCGACTAATCACTCCGCGCGCCCTGCTTCCGTCGCTCACTTACTTGACCCTCTGCTACAACCTCTATGCGCCGTCTCTGTCTGGTAAATCACGACATATGACAGGATTATATGCTTTCATCCCCACCCACCCAGTGTCCTCGTTGCTCACGCCTTCATTCCTAGCTGCCAGATCGAAATCTCCGACATCGAATCCGTACGTCACACCTTCCTGCTCGTCGAGTCGGTATCTTGCTCACCATGTCACTTGCCGCCGTGTTTGCAGATTCCCAACACGATCGTCACGGTGTGAATGCGGAACCCCCCACCACTGTGTGCTTCTGGTCAGGCAGAGCACTACGATACGGTAACAGTGCCCACACCCACCAGGGAATTTTCAACCCTTCGTCGAATCCGGTACGGATTGCGACTCTTTAGAACGGATCGTCGGGTTGTAATATAAATCATCGTCACGGTGTTGGATAAATGTGAGGTGAAGTGAAGGCAAAAAAAAATAAAGGCCTCGATAGCATGCAGCATGGCCCAGCCCCGAGTCGAACGAGGTGTCTGCTATGATACATATTCTTCCATGTTGACATGAGGCGCAGACGCGCGCCGCGCGCTACCGAGCCATACCCACCATATCTTGATTCTGCGTGAGTTCAACTTGATTTCGAGTAGGGTGTGCGATTTTGCCAGTGATGGATTTGAAGAGATGACGAACTTGAATCCAATTATCCAATCAATGAATCGACGAGAAAGTAAACGGAAATTAACATCATCTCACCAAGTCTGTACATTTCCGAGTACGATATAAAGCCTAAAGGTTTACGCTCGGGAAGGCGGAGAGGTAAAAAGAAGCGTTCCATGGAATGACTTGAGGATGATCTTGAATCCAGAATGATGAACCTGAATCCAATGATCCAATCAATGAATCGACGATAAAAGTGAGGGAAATCCGACCTCAGCTCGCTCAGTCTTGTCAGTCCGAGTACTATTGTCTAAAAAAAATCTGCTCAGCGAGAAGGCAAAGGCCCAGCCCCGGGGCGAACAGGGAATATCTGCTGTGGAAGCATATGAAGGTATCAGTCGACGCAGATGCGCGCCACGCGCTACCGGGCCTCATTCCTGAGATTTCGCTTTTGGATAAGTGAGCCAAATGTCGAATGTGTTCGTGGTGTCTGATTAGTTAGTATACGCATGCGTCATGCGAAATGAAGCCCCATTGTTGGTCGCGTTGACGGAGATGCAGCATTCTCGTCAGGATGGGGACAGGATGAGGAGGGATTTTGGATCCAGCGCGGATAACAAGTTGCGATTGGGAGGTCAGGGAGAGATCAACATCGGGCAGAAAGCAAAGTACTCAAGCAAGGTAGAAGTTGAAAGGCAAGGCAACAAGATCGTTCAAAGAGCGTCGGCGGAGTGCTGAGAGTCTGAGACACCACGATTCACCCAGGGAAGAACTGCATCCAGGACACGCAGCGCATAGATGGATTGAACTTCTGCCTTTTGCCTTCACACCAGAAACGCCTGATCGTTTTAAAATATCGATATAGGGGAGAGTGGAGTTGCGTATGATGTTACAGATGATAGCGGAACAGAGAAATCGTAACGATTGGTCTGCCACGTTGAGGCGTCTTGGAGGCGTTCTTTGAGTCGGAGCCGTGACTCCGTTTAGAAGCAAAGCGGATCGAGACTGCGCGATTCAACTTCTGAGAGACAGGCGCAGCGAGAAACAACATGCACAAGAAACCAAGGATTTTCAAGCGCTTCAAAAGCAGAGCTGGACCAGAGCTGAGAAACGCTCATGGTGGTGGTCGGCAACGCACTGCCAATTTCAAACTCCGACATTGGCTGGTGTGATGGTCTTGCCAAATTGCTCCTCGTACACACATTGTCTGGTTTAGTTTATATGGGTAAAAGTATATAGAAAGGTCTTCTCAACTCAGCCTACATTCCCAAATTTTGATATTGTTTGTGGAGGTAGGAGTAATGGCTATCTCCAAGCATTAAATGACACCTCTTGTGAGAACGGCGGGGAAATCACGAATTTTGGAAAGTAGGCACTGCTCCTGGGGTATGAATAGGTATATTCTCCAGATTTCAGAATTTCTGCAGCAGCACTCGGCTCAAAAGAACAGACACAAATTTGGCAGGGAGTGTGAGCAAGTGATCCCGGGATAAGGCCTATGCGGCACTTTTTTGCAGCCAGAATGTCTAGGAACATGAATGAAGTTGTTTCACATTAATTGCCGAGCAAAATGAACCCTTGGACTCGCTGGAGAGCCTGAAGAGCAGTCCCAGTGTGAGAATAGGGGTTTAAATTCCCAAATGCGGTAATACCATGTTTCACATCACTGATTTCTGGCAGCGTTGCCGACCACCACTCATGGCCGTCGGATCCAACTCCCAAACACACACGTGACCGGCACATGAATTGCCGCGTGTGCCGGTATCACCTGCCTTTTTCCGCGCTCTCCTCCTTCCTCCCGCCACCATCTCCTCCCGTTGCCTCGGGATGGACCGCCCCTCGTGGACCGACACCCTCCGAGCCTCCCTCGCGTCCTGCATTCCATGTCTCGCGCACACCTCTGGTGGTGAATCCTCCGACGAAAATGACACGATTACGAATGGACGAGATCCGTCCTACGCCATCCGCCGCGCGCGCGCCGACGAGCTCGAGGGGTTGCTCGCTGATAGCGGTGACGACGCGGGCTATAACATCAACGACGACGGAGACCCAACGATGGACGCCGACGCCATCTCGCTTCACTCGCACCTCGGCCCACGAGGGAGGAGGAGACCGCCGCCGAAGAAACCACGCCATATCTCGTTCTTCGGGTTCGATTTGTTCGGTTCTGGGAGAAAGGTGAAGCTGCCGGAGGAGGGTGTGGAACCGTTGCATCGGCATCCGCAACGTTCTACGCGCGGTGACAATTCCGACAATGCGGACGCAGACGGAAGTACGAGAAGGTCACGCAACACGAGCACAGAGGCGCTCCTCTCCCACTCTTCGCCTGACGCGGAGGCGCTCACGGACGGCGACGTTGAGCGGCGCGCACGAAGGAAAGCGAGGAAGGAGATGCGGCGGCTTGCGGCGCAGCTTGCGGCGCAGGAGTCCGTTGTTCCCGCTGCACCGAGTCCGAGCGCACACGGCGGGATACCGGCTGTGTTTTTGCCTCCCGCGCCTGCACCCGCGCCTGATGAAGACGACGAAGCGGACCTCGACGGCGGGATGTACGCCCGGCTCGCCCCGCGCAGCGGCACGGGCGGGTCGCGGTCGAGTGGAAGGTCGAGTGGAAGTGGATCGTCGCCGTATTCGCCTGGTGAGTCTCCTCGTTTTAACTATCCTTCTATTTTTTTATATTCTCGATTCCCGTCTTTCCTTCTACCTGCTCCCCCATCCATCCTTTCCATGTTCTCCTCCATCTCCCGTTAATCCTTGTATCCTTCTATATTCTCCTCATTCCGACCATCTCTCCTCTATCCACGCTATACTGACGTTGTACTCCTGCTCTTAAGCCGGGTATACCGCCCCGCCCGTCTCCCATCCCCAATCACAATCCCAACCTCAGACGGCGTCGAAGCCCAAGCGCTCGAAACGCTCCAAGAAGAGCAAATCGAGCGCAACGAGCAGTACGCTTGCGTCCCTCTCTCCGCCCACCTCTCCTGGATTCCCACAGTCTGCGGCGCATTTCAAGCCCAGTGGGGTGCGGAATGGGGATGGGGAGGACTTCGGTGCCTTTACGCACGCGGAGGAGTTTGACGGCACTCCAGGCGGGCTGGATTCCTTCGACGAGCCTGGGTTCGCCGGCTCTCCCGGGGGATTCGACGAAGATGAGCGGGAGATACAGCGCGAGGCCCTTCCGAGCCCTGGCTTAGGCCGCGAGCGGGGATTCAGCGCGAGTAGGGATAATGCGTTTTTGGCAGGCTTCTAATTCCCGCCTCGGTCCTTTATGCGCACAGACTCCTCCTATGCGGCGGGGTGCGCCGGCGTCGGTCCGTTTCGTTCGCTGGGAACGGCGCGTCGGCGTTGGGAGAACGGGCCAGGGGTGTATCGGCGTTGTTGGGCGAGAGACGAGAGGCGCTGCAGTGGGATGCGTGCATGCGTACGGATGGGATGGGATGGCGTATTTATTCCGTGCGTTTAGGATTTGGGATTTGGGATTTTCGAGATTGAGGGATGGATGTACTTGCGGATGGATGGACGGAACACGGACGCACGCATGGATGGATTTATAGTTACGATGGGATCTGGTGGACGAGCTGTTACGATTTTGACTTTGACGAGCGCTGACGATTTGTTTTACATATATATGGCTTCGTATAATTCCTTGCGCGTCTGAACAAGCGAACCATGTTGAAGAGTTACGGTCGGTTACCACAAATCTGAACGGAGGAGGTCGACTGCGTGTGCGCGTGCTAGTGAGTGAGGGGATGTTCTGTGTCGTGAGCTCGTGATGGGCTAGCCTTCCCAAGGGGCTGAAGACCAGCATGAAAAGGTGGAGACTTCCAGCCGTGGTGCACTCTATTCTCTAGAGGAGGAGCGGTTTGGCGGATCTGGGTATGTCGTAATAAATTGAAGCGCTTCGCGATATAGCACAGCGATAGTCTGATGAATTGTCAGACGGAATTCTCCAGTTCCGAACTGGCAATGGATGGATGGCAGGTTGCAGCAAATCGGCACGCAAGAAGTTGATCTTGAGTGCGAAGTTCTTGGCAAGGGAAATACCACCGAAGCAACACCGCGAGAAGCACCAGACATGTTGATAATGTGATTGGTAGAACAGGAATACGACTCCAGAAGTTGGATTCAGATCTGCGCTTGACTTGAAGCACGAGTGAGTTCAAAATCATACGATAGACGGTGGCCTCGAGGTCGGAGTGAAGCTCGGAGTGAGTATTTGAGATATGTGCATTGTAGTCTGGAGGCTGCCATAATTTCTCGAGTCTATAATCGCTGTGTTTTTATACAGCGAGAAGCCGGGTAGAACTTATGTCGGCCGCAGTTTACCGGCAAAGAGGAGTTCGGCTGGCCGATGTGCCTATTTCAAGCGTATACTGGCCGTGGTCGTGGTTGGCAGGATGTTTCGAAGAGGAACGCAAAAGCATTGTGACCAGATAGGATGCTGAAAGTGCTTGGAAAGTGCGACTTCGGATTGGCAGATGAGCGACACAACTCGGCCATTTGAACGTGGAGAATCCGTGGGGGAATCGAATCTCGGCAATTCGGAGTACCACAGACAGTGAAATACACTGATAGCGACGGGACAGGGACCCTAGCATTTCTTGATCTGCATTCGTTTAAATTGATCTGCATCCGCCAGGCATTCACCGTGTTTTCGTGGCAGGCAGGCAGACAGGCAGGCAGAAAGTGGGTCATTGAAAGGTTCAAATCGTTAGGAAGGGGCCGGCTGAGTGAGCCCGCGTTCTTATGGCCCTGGTTGGAGAGAAGAGAGGTCGGCGTTAGTCGGCGCGCGAATTACGGATCACGGCGCACCGCATTGGCACCGCCACATATCTTGGTTCTTGCATCCTTCCACCATCTTCCCAGTTCCGTGGGGCAAAGTGAAAGTGCCGCCACCTGCCGCCACTGCCGCCATTGGCGGCAATTGGCGGCAATGTTGGCGGCAATAATTTGGCGGCACTTTTTGCCTGCCAAATATAAACCTTATCAGGCCTGCTAGCGGCTTCAAATACATGCTACGGGGGGTTACATTGCATATACAGTTTACTTGAGAATGTAGAGTCACCCCTAGATATTGTTTAAGTCCGACTCAGCACAAAATTGTGGCGGCAGTGGCGGCAATTTACCCGTTGGCGGCAATCTTTCTGGCGGCAGCGGCGGCAAAGTTGGCGGCAGCGGCAGTAAAAGTGGCGGCAGTTGGCGGCAGGTGCGGCGGCACCTGTGGCGGCAGTGCGATTTAGTTGGCGGCAATGGCGGCGATGTGACATCGTGGCGGCAAAGGCTTTTCTTGCCGGAAATCTTTGATATTACATGCAGGACAGTCCCTGTGACTTTATTGTTGGACACCGAGGTCATGCACCATGTGAATGTTAAATTGGGCTACTAAACTGGTTCCCCAATGTACCTATATGAGTAACTCGGAGGGCAGAACATCCTCTATATAGGTAAATAGCCACTAGCTAGTACTGAATCATGATGGAAAAATCTGTGCTGTACTGCCTGTACAAATTCATCTGAAGGTGTGGATGTTGCGCACCATAATTATAATAAGGAATGTGATTGACGATGTCGCTCTAGATCTCTTCTTTACAAACCACCGCTGTGAAAGAATGGAGGAAGTAACACTGAATAAGGATCAATATAACGAGGCAATTCAACCCAGAGGAAAAATGAGGCATGTGGGTGTCAAGCTTAGAATTTCTCCGTGGAGGCAGTGTACGCAGGGCGTCCAATGAATATTCGAGTCGGTTAAGCACTGAATTACAAGTATCTGAGTTGTGGCATTGAAAATGTGTACTCCTTCGTGGATATCCCAAGCCGGCGTGGAAGATTAGACTTGGAATATCTTGAGTTCAAAGTCAAAAGAGACAGTATTGCGGCGAGGGACACGTAGTATATCGTCGTGGCTGTCTGTTTATCATATTGTCTCAAAAACAGCCACTATATCCTAGTCCAAGGGTGGTGAGTGGCGGCACTTTTCGTGCGACATGTGTGACCGTGGCGGCAATATTCCTGATGGCGGCGGCAGTTGGCGGCAAATTGGCGGCAATGGCGGCACTTTCACCATGCCCGGTTCCGTGGACTGCTAAGTTCCGTTTGAATCGCTCCAAGTCTCGGCCCCGCTACACACTGTTTTCCTGTGATTTACGACATGTCGTGTCGCCGACTGGAATCTCCTTGGGTAGCCTGTCAGACTATTGCGTCAACTGTTAAAAATACCGTCAGACTAAAAGAAAGAAACCGGCAGGGTCAAAAGGTGAATGAAAAGAAAAAGGTTGAGCACGGAGAGGCAAAGTGCATGGCAGAGGATGACGGCAGAGGCAAAGCTCTTTAGGGCGCAAAGGCGGACACAGAAAAAAGGCGTACCAGCGCGGGTGTGTTGAACCAACACGACCTGGGTCGGCGTCACATACAAAGCTCAGATCTTTTCGGAGTGGCGCTGTCTTCCGAGAGAGAGATACGGAGGATTAATGAGTGCAAGCAGACCACCATGAGTTCCAATGCCAGAGATACCGAAACGTACAGAGGCGGGACAGTTGGAGTAACTGGAAGCAGTTTGGAAGCAGATGACTTGTAGATATTGTCTCCCAGCCAGATCGGTCCGTAGATGTCACAAATACGAAGGGAGGAGTTGCTTGAAGTAAAGGTGAACACTCCCGTCGTCAGTCGCGCACGGTGTTGTGAGCTGTATAGGACCTTTACGATCGCCAGTAAATCCTTGATGTGGTTTTGCCAATCTACACCTGAAAATTGAAATGGATACGGACGGTGGGAAAGATGTAACTTGAGAGCATGACTTATTGAAAGCGCAGCGCATGTTGTCCGTGAGCGGAGTGGAGACAGAGCACCGAAACGGCGAATGACGGATGGGAGTCGAGAGCAAGTCGAGAGCAAATCGTTTGTGATGGGATCATCGAGGTGACATAAGCCGGGATGATCCGACTTTGTGGCGTGTTCAACCCAAGTTCAACCAGAATCCAAATTACACTGCTCTATTCTGATCAAGTGGCCAAGTGGATGTGGGAAAAACACCCCGTGGCTTGTGTTGGTTCGCGTCAATTGGTGAACAACCCAGATTCACCTACTGGTCATGGGAGTGAATTAAATTGAACTCCTCACACAATTTAACAGCTCTGAACTGCGATATTCTTCGACGTATCAAGTTTACTTGAATTGCTCGCTCAATTTAACTGCATGAGCGCTTCTGCAATACTCTCTGAAAGATCTGGCTCGGTTTATAATTGTTCAGCTCCGGAACATTTTGCTTCGCAGGTCATTGATATGAAAGATTTACAGCCGCCTAAGGTCCCATGGAAGGACATGAGTTCAATTTTTTTTGAACCACGTCATTTGATCATTGCTGGTCGGCCAAGTGACAGTACCCAGGTCGGTTACAGTCACTGTGCCACACTCTTTCTGTCCTACTTCCTCGATGTCGTCACCGGCAGCATACCTATTGCCACAGCGTGTGGAGCTTGAATTCAGTCCTAACTGTAGCATCTAAAACTCCCCACCACCTGCCCGAACAAGTATTTGTCTTTGCCGCCGGTGAATGTCAGCGCTAAAATAGACAACCGCGGCTTCAACTCCCTAAGCCCTTGCCGTGCTTAACTCCGTCTCAGTGAGAACCTCCTTCTCAAGCCTGCAAGAGACAGATGTGTGGCGGCATTTATTCCACGATGCAGCCTTATCGGCCGAGTACTACTAGACAAGGACTATACCTATTACCAATATAGTTCTTCCTTCGAGCTGATACGGGACATCACAAGGTTTATAATTGTAGCCGAAAACTATCCAAAATACGTCGATCTTCCTGGAACATTTGGCCTCCATCTCGCGGAGGCACCGCTGGGTAATTACCCCAGCGCGGTGGTCTCAGTGAAGAGAGTGGCGGCAACACAATACCATCATCTCTCCCTGAGCAAAAGGACGGCAACCTTGGCTGCGGGAGGATGCGCTCATGCGAGGTCAAAGCGCGCGGCATCTTGGGTGGCATCTGATCGTCATGGAGGGGGCGCATTCCTGAATACGAGCCCTCCTCACCCGCCGAGACAGATGTCATTACGGTATCGGAGGCTTTACTTCGCGCGAAGACTCCCAGTGGCACCCGAATATCCCGAAGCATTGGGTAATCTTCAATGACGTGCAACCTCGCCCTATTAGACCACTGTCAGATCTTATCTTTCAGTCGCAAATATAGAGTCTCAACAATGTGGCCTACCAAACTGTATGCAACCACATGCCATTTTCGGCATGGGGTTGACCCAGGAACTCGGACAACGAAGCTGTAGGTCTGTTTTGTTAGACCCCCGGACTTGGTCGGTCTACCGTTCCGCCGAGGAGGGGGTACATTTTTTCCGGGATTGCAGATCCTTTGCGCACTACGACCCACATCAGTGGTGCCCGTGGTGGAAGGAATTAAGCGTACCGACGCTTTGCCTTGGCATCCCTCTCTTCCCCCGTGACTTTCTCTTTCTCTTCATAGATAAGGCACTCTGTATATATTTTGCTTTGTGACCTAAATAAATGTGAATCACTCCCATGCATCCGGGTCAAGAACAATATTCATCTTACCACCGCCGACCGTCCGTCCACCGGAGAAGGCCTCCCACATCCTGGGACTCCTCCCATACGAAGACGTTTCCATCCCTCACCTGGCCGCGCTCGTTCCCAAGACGAAGCGTGATCAGGGGGAGAATACCTCGCCGAACCGCTTCCAGGAGAACAAGGCAGTCAGTGGCATTCCGAATATCTGCAAAATATGTCGGTAAGCTCAACAATGGGCCCAGTAGTGCCATAATACAGACGAAGTGAGTGATGGGTGACTCCTAGAACTGGGACTATGTCACACATGTTGGGTGGAGCCTCGGTCAAAATTCATCCTCATGGACTCATGGCATATATATGCGCAGAAACCGAAGCGTAGAAGCTAGGTTTTCCCTTCAACGTCTTGGGGGTTCCATGGCTAAAGCATCCGATCAAAAATGCATTGGTGATGCTTCACATTATGAGTTTTTGGCATGAGAAGAGACCGTATCTCGCCATTGCGGCCCGGAGCTCACGGCAAATTTGACATGCCAGTATGACATGGTGTGTAAACTTTGTCGAAACGGCATGGCAACAATGCTAAACACAACACAAATTTATGGGAACAGAACAGGAATAGGGTGTATGAATCAGTATGATAATTAGGACGGTCGAGGGCTAGTGGGTTTGAAATGAACTGAGATACGGACATGAAAATGCCCTTGTCGTTGTCTGCTCAGGCGATGGGTCGCGGTGAGCGGTTATATTCGTTCCGAGAAAGTTAAACACAGCTCATGGTCAAAAGGTGTAGTCCTAAATTTTATCCAAAATGCGCCCACACGAAAAAACCTAGTATAGAATTCGTACAAATCTCTCAACCATCCTTCGCGAACCCTCGCCCGTGGCCGATCACTCAGAGAGTGATTGGGAGGCAGTTGATAGCAATGAGGCCACCTACGAAAATAATAATGTCAGTACCGATGAATTCGCAAGGCAGGTCCAATGTGAACGAACCCCACTGCTTCTCGGGAGCATCACAGGTGACGGTGGTTCCTCCGCTAAGATTTGGTTGAGTTCACCCTCAATAAACAGGCTACGTACGACCTACCAATTGTTTCCGATGACGGTGATGGGGGAGCAGCTCAACCCGATAGGCACGTTGAGTCCGCTGAGGTCAAGGCCCAGGAGCGCGGCGAGGGCGGAGACAACGTTACTGTTGGAGGAGGTTACGCTGCTGCAGCACTGGGGCGAGGTCGGGGGAGTGACCGGGGGAGTGTTGGTGGGGGTGGCGGCAGCAAGGCTCTGCATCGCGGATAAATTGTAAGATGGTAACCTCGACGATGGGATGGGGAGGCCTTACGAGGAGCAGGGAAGTGGTGAGGATTGAGGGCGTAGGGAACATTTTTAGGCTTCCTTGGGCTTGAACTACAAAGGGAGGAGTTCGAGTAGGGATTGACCGCTGAAGGCCACGTACCTCTTATACTTTTCAGAACACTGCACGCCGGAGAGGGAAGTCATTCCGTCGGCAATAGAGCTTCTCGCCGTCGTGGAAGCTCCATTTCTTCCGTTGAGAACGCGCAAAAAGGGCTAGCCTTCAGGGATGGAAGACAGACTCAATTGCAGCAGATGTTGAACATCCATATCCCATGTCATGTCGATGAAACACTGCCGGGGTATCAAGAAGAGTGGAGCGGTGGGCTGATAAATTGCACGGAGGAAGTGGTCAGTGTTAGACAGAAAAAGAATACCTGTGATCGTCAGCAGAAGTTCAAAGAATAATACAGAGACGGAGGAACGCGATATGATGCGATGCAGGGACGGTGATAGCGGGCAGCTCCCAATTGTCCATCTATTGCGATTGACTTTAGTCGACCCTCGATGAATAACAAAATGTTTTGGTTTCGAAAAAGATTGCGACAACTCCTGTTCCGATTTTTCCTCGGAAGAAAAACGGGCAGTGAGCATGACAATGCGCTGACATGAGACGGATGTCGGTGGTACTTGGGAATGGGAAATGTCATGTCAACGCTCCAAGAAGTCACGATAGGCCAAGAGGACGTCAAGTGTAGGCCCGGGCCTGGATTAATCTTCACCCTAGATTAAAATTACGACCAAGAGACTGGTAACACTGTGGGATGTATTTTTGCACTGATTTTTTGATGAAACTGGACGTCATCTGCCCCGACGATCCCTTACAAAAGGCAATTCACCGTTGACTCTATGAAACTTCTGAACAGACTAAATTTGTCTTGCCGCGATTATGTTATATCTGGAACCTGTCAGCCAATGTTCATTCATTTTCACACTGGCCTTCTCACCTCGGTTCGATAGACCGAGCAAACCGCTAATCTTGCTGAAGTTAATTTAGAGTCTTGACCAGCAAAGAGCAGCATCCAGAAGGCCCACGTTAGGTACCTAGCAGAGCTTGGGCAATTCCACGGACCTGTATCGGCAGAAGAGCGGCATTAGCTACAAGGCGGACAGTTGATGTCGAGCCACAAACAGATGGCCAGCCACAAACAAAATTTCGCGAGGCAGCATGTCGTGATCGAAGATCTAGAGAACAAAGAACCACAAGGAGACGTTGGGGAATGCGGAAATGACACTTGGCATGCCGAACAAAGACGACGGGTGTCCGCGTCCGGGAAAAATACGAAAAAAGGTCCCGAGGGGATTCACCGAAATTTTCGTGGAGTACAAGGAGCCAGGAGGAACACGATCTCTGAGTCTGAGTCTCGACAGGCAGAAAACGGGAATCAAGTTGTCCCACTCCGTAAAGATCTGCTGAAAGTATAGCGTAAACACAACGTGAATGGAATAGGGGACAGACACACCACCCCGATTCAGTGTCATGCCTCATGCTGTATCCACCCGTACCGGCGTTGCGCGTGCAGCACCGCGGGTGCAGAAGGGCCCAGCACGCGCTGTTCTCTGCAAGCGTTAGAGTGGAGGGCAAGGTACGGCAACGGAGCGGGGTTGGAAGTACACGAATGACAGATATCAGAACGGAGCACTCACGTCGGGCTGGGATCCGGCTGAATACCGCGAGCTTACGACCAGCTCGCGCCATTGGAGGAGGGGGTCAGCATGTGGACTTTATCCACGATCTCCATGGGTAGCACAGCGCTGGTGGAAGGAGCAGAATGTAAGAGGTAAATCGGGAGCCGATGCGGCGAAAACGGAAGCAAGAAACGGCGGGCACCACATGCGTCTCGGGAACGTTTGAAAAGTGCGAGTAGCTGTTCGAAGGGAATGGACTGCGACCTGGCGATGTGACAACTGCTCTGCTCGGAATATGAATGAAAACAGCAGACACATTGTTTGCGCCGGCGCGATACAATGCCACAGAGGGCATAAAAATGCTTGTGATCTATGGAGACGCAAAGAAATGCCTGCGGCGCAGATGCAACGGGAAAAATCGTCTGCGGCGCGATGCAGAAAAAAAACGCCTGCCAGGCAAGCAGGAAAATTCCTGTAGCGCGAGAGAAGAGAAACGCTCGTCATTGTTTCACGGTATAACGGCTGGTAACGAGCCTATGCAATGCCTGTGGCGCGATTGATACACGCAAAATCGCTCAAGCCGGCCTGTTGCGCGAGAGTCTGCGGTGCAACGCAGAGGGAGGAAGGGAGAGATGCAGGAAAAGGAAAAGGAAGGACGGGAAAAAAGTAACAAGCATAAAACGGGAAGAAGGAGGGAAAAAGACAACAACGCAACGCACACAGTGAACGCCGGAATACTTCGCTCTTCGAAAACCGCCTGTGGGTACTGTCTCCCGAACGAGTTTCGGCAGAGACAGTAGTGTCCTCCAGGCGCATCATATCTTCAACTTTGTCGACGAAGGTGATGACATTGCTGCATGCAGCGTTGATGGCGGCATACCTAGGAGGGAAAACAGGAGGGCGGGGGAGCCAGTGACCGTACTGCTCTAGGTGTACCAGGACGAGACCAAACCTAAAGCGAGTGAGGTCTATCAGCATGCCAACATAGGGAAGGCGCACCATAGCAATACTGCGAGTACGATGTGAGAGCCGCAGTGCAAGACGCGGGACTGGGGATCGGCGACAGGCAAGCGAGGTATGCGACTGGGGTGTAAACGAGCTATGTGGACAATATTGCAATACAGCCACGAGTGACGAGAAAGCGGGAGTAGAGTGTGCGTCGTGATTAGGCGGAAGAGCGAGTGCGTTTGGGCTGACAAGTTATTCACAGAGCATCGTCGTGCAGCGGGGCCAGAGACTCGCTGTGTGGCCAGATTGAACTCCCGCGACATGGATGTGATGGTCGGATGGCAACTCTGTGAACCAGGACAGGGCGACAATCGTTCCAGAATCGTCAAACGGTGCACCTCGGTCACTGTGGACGTGTTCACTGTTGTGCACTCCCCCGCAGGCGCATGTCGGAAGCCAGCGAGAGCAATTCGGTTCGAGGCATGCACCGTTGAGGTCGAGAGGGTGGCAGTCCAGATTATGGCGGTATGAGTGCAGAACCTCATGGTGGTGGAGTGACAAACCCAACATGCCGTCATTCGCAGCACGTGGGGACGCGATCACATGGGCGTCGAAATCGACCTACATGCACGCGTCAACGAATGCTCAAGGCACCTCGTTCACTCGCATTTATTTCACTGCAACCTTGTGAGTCATTGCGCCGGATGCACGCCGGTCCCGCGGCAGTTGCGCATCAACTTGCGCGTCAATGCGCGCCATTGCGCATCAGCACCGCACCGATTCCAGTTCACTGCAGATACTCGATTCTTCGTCAAAACACCGACGATAAATTGTTGAGAGTTCAAAGCATTCACGAAAGCCAAGAGGCGGCATTGAATCTTGTTGGAACTTATTCACGTATGAATCCTTCAATACCAGGTTCAAACATCTTTGACGCCGCCACGAAATTGAGTTAACGTAACGATTTTGGGGTGCGCCATTACCAGAAGAGCGAAAACTCGATTATCAGATGCGTTCTCTACCTACGAAAACCTGTCCGGCTCATGGTGTACGTTCCCTGGCTGGGACAGAAAAATGAAAACCTATCAGTCGTTTAGTTGCTTCAAGGCCCAGCGCAAGGCGGAAGAGAATATGTAACGTCGGCAAGCCAACCCTTGTTATAGCTGTGAGTCAACCCGAGCGTGTTAAATGGGATATGCTGAAAGGATTGGAGGTAGAATTCATTAGATTAACTGTCGGCTTGATATAATTCACAGAGGAATCAAGTAGCGGCATTGACTGTGTAGAACATGTCCCACAGTTCCGTTGACGCTATGAGATTTTGAGATAAGCAGCAAAAATTATTGATGTAGCACTCGGGGAGAGCAATTCACTCCGAATCAGTTGCGCCTATCCTCGGAAGTTGGTTTAGCGGCGTGTCAAGTATTTTGGAGTGATAATTTCCCCCCCTCGATCAGAGTCCTTTGCTTGTTCAATTTCGAATTGAGTGCAGAATGAACTGCTGAGCTCCTAAACTTCCATGTAGTTCATTGATTGTTAGATTTATCGACTATCATAAATTTTGTAAATTGAGTCTGACTACGGGAGACTAATTGATTGTGTATGTTAGATTTTTGTCACTGCCAGGCTCCAGCATACATAGGTAAGGTGTGATCCCAATGATTACCCCCACATCCAGCTATCTATCACACGGGTGGCTTGACCCAATGAACTCAAGTTTTGGCGTTGAGTTTTTTACTCTAAATAATCCATTTTTGGCCGAGAGAGCCTCTCGAGAGCGAAAACCCGACCAAAATTTCGGATGCGCTCAAAATGCGCTCTAGCCCCGGTGGCAGTCACCATGTTCCGATCTTGCCGCCACTATTTGATATTTTGCCTCTGTAGCGGTGGGAAAATCGACGATTAGTAACTGCATAACTGGTTAAGTCGTGGTTGAGTGCCTCCTAACTGTTTACACTATGGAAGGTTAGGGTGCTTGCGCTTTTCGAGCTGTGGCGTTGTGAAGCTAGTTATCTATCCACTTCAACACGGTGAGTAGTTCGAGTTGGATGGTTCTCGTATTGCATTCAAATCCTTGGTCTCCGGCTTTCAATTGCTGAAATTCGTTTTCCGTTAGGAATCATCTAATAATGGGTTTATCTTTTGCCAGGGGCTGAGGGCTGTGGTCCCTGGCCAGCCCATACCAGGCATCCAAGTTTTCATGCCTATGCACTCGTTCGTCAGCTTGAGGACTCGCCTCGTTGATTACTACTGGATAATCGCCTCACCCGCTGAAGAATCAGGTCATCCATTTCCTTCATGTACGATAATAGCCTCTGCTACGGCTCAAGATACATCCGCTGCGGTTTAATTCGGCTTTCACGGATGGAATGTCACAATGAACTGATGGTTGATGACCGCTGGCAGGTGCGTTCTCTGCCTGCGGGCACAACTGCAGCATCACTTACTCAAGTCTCACTCAGTGGCATCCGCCATTGCTACAGGCGGCATGAAAGTTTAATTTTCTCGCGATGGCCGTCGATGTTTTCTATTCATTGAAGGCTGAGGAGATTGTCTGCAGGACGTGGCCGTCCCCTCACCTTCAGTCAGCCGATGGCCAGCCGGCGGAGACAGCAGCATTTCACCGCCGCGAACTCGGGTACTGTATTTTTTCAATCAAATCGACAAGGGGTGTGACGCGTGACCCACCGGGACCAATTCGACAATTCGACAAGCCTGAAAATTTTGCGCGACCGGCGGAAAATTTTCGAAAATTATAACGCGAAATCTCGTTTTTGGGTGATTTTGAACGATTTGTCCCTGCGTGACAGGAATTTTGGGCTCGATAAAGCCCCGAGTGACGCGTGACCTTGACAAAAATTCGATATCGACAGAGGGGTGCGTGACGCGTGACTGTCGACCTGAATGAAAAAATACAGTACACGCGAGGTCTACTTAGCGCCTGTAATGTATTGACCTTACGGCAGTCCGTCGATTAGCGTCTCATTGAATGCATTGTTTCCCCATCTTTTGGGACAATCTCTGTTTATTCCCCCCTTCCGTCGATCAAACTTTGTAAATAATAAGCTGGTCCCCAATATACTTATAATATACTACTCCTCTCTCCTTCAACTGCACTCACACCCCCGAAGTTTCTCATTTACCAACGGTAGTTCCTCTTGGCAACTTTTGCCTCCTAGCGTTGAATACTGAATAGTGTCAAGGACCTGATTATTCAGCGAACTCCTAATACGAACTCCATGATAATAAAACCTCCAACCCGACGATGAAATCAGCAGGCCCCTCCTCTGTACTTCACCTCACATCCACCGATCATGAGTACCTTCGACCAAATCTTCGGGTGTTTTTGATTCTTTTTTCAATACTGCTATTCACTAAGTTTTCCATGTAGGACTCTCCTCCTCGGCACCTGGGCCGCATCGTTCTTATTCGGCCTGGTAACGGCAGAGGCGTACAAATACTTCACCACCTTCCCGAACGATCCATGGAAGCGCAAAGGCCTTGTCATCCTGACACTCTGTTTGACCGTCGCAGCCTTGATCGGGGACTATGCGAACACATATTTGGTGCGCAACATGCCGTGCTTTTCCTTGGCCGATATGCTCATACTTCCACAGCCAACCGTTACTTATTGGGGAAACACTGAAGCAATCGCGACAGTGTATTGGCCTGTGTGTCACCTTCAAATCTCTCTATCCCTGTCCGACCTAAAATTCACCCAGCTTCCGCTTTATTCAATGATGAACACCATCCTTGCCTTCATCGTAGAGTCTTTTCTCATTCACCGGTTCTACACCTTGTGCGTTCAATTCTGTGGTACTGTCCCATTCGCACTGACTGGGAAACAGGTCGAAAAACATCTGGGCGACTCTCTTTCTGTACTGTCTCGTCCTGCTGGCCGTATGTTGCCCTCGCCGTGAGTTTGACGACTTGGCTAACGCACTTTCGTCCAGGTGGCTGGCTATTTGATCGGCTTCATCCCATTGGTTCGAGGTTTTACCTTGGCTGATGTATGTTCTTATACCTGCTTCCGGCTGCAATATTTACCATAGACCCTCTCCTAGCGCGAAAAAGCTAGAATTGGCGCACTGATAAATTTCATCGCCTTTGTCGTGTGCGGTACGTCCATTCCTTGCCACCGCGAGTAATCGTATATGAATGAACCGCAGACGTACTTACCGCCGCGGGCCTCATCTGGAAATTGCGTTCGATGAGGTCAAGCTTCCAGGAAACACGCACGTACGTGTCAACACATCTTTGCCGAGGTTCATGGTCCTAATGCACATCTGACAACTGTGCAGATTTATGAACCGCGTGATCGTTGGCGCCATTCATACTGGATCGGCGACCAGTCTCTGCTCGCTCATCCTTCTGATCACCTTCCTCAACAACCCACAGACCAATCGTGCGCAATTTTCATCTCTGGTTGGTCCTTGCATCTAATTTTCCGACTCTTCTCTGCGTTATAGTCGCCACCTTCTTTATCTTCCTGTTCGCGCCTCTCTACGCGCTCACATTGCTGTTTAACTTCAACCTCCGTCGCACCACCAGTGGTGTCGGGACGTCGAAAACATCCGAAAGTCGTAACGGCGGTAACAACGTCAATGGGATCATCATGGACGGCATTCGTGAGAAATCTCTATCTTAAGCGTCCTCAATACTGAAATTGAGCTTAGGTGTGCAGCGTACGGCCATCGTCACAATGGATCCTACGGATTCGGAGCTGGAGGCGGCGCGCAGACGGGTGGTCCGTGCTTTTTCGTATTGTTTTTCACATCCCGGCGCTCACCATCTATTTACAGGACGAGGATCACAGCATCAAGAAAGATCCCGATGCTGAGTCTTACACTGCACGCAAGGTTACAGTAACGACTTTCAATGGCAATTGACCGTTACCGTCGATTGGGATCTTTGGTTCACAGGTGGTTGAATATTTTTATTGGGCAAAAACACGATGGGTATATCGCGGTTGTATTTGTAGATATAGGGACATTAGGACATTGTCATCGCGTACAAAACTCATGTTCATTTCACCTTGGAACGAAACACGGGAGACCAATTAGTCCATTTTCGCCCACGGACAATCCACTAGACGTCCTTCAAGCTGGTTAAGTTGATATGCTTCGTACCTTGTTCTATCCACTAACTGCGGTGTCTCTGCCGGACAGGACGAATTTTATTATTATCATTATTATTTTTGACTCCGTGAATCCAGAGGACTACTGCTGGTATTTTATGGTTGATCACCATGGTTTGGGAAAAAAACATGAAATACTTATTCGGCTACACCGGTGAACTTGACTTTCCTACTTTGCTGGGAGCGTACAAGCAACTTGACCCCATAATTCTACTTCTCTATCCGTCCTATGTGGTGCCAAGTGACAGGACGAGAACCCGGGGTGGTATCAGACCCTGATTGCGTGTGGTATGATGTTCCACCGAACCCCTGTCAACTTTCGTCGGACTCATTGATCAATTGCCTGAGTTCTCGAGTCCACACTAACCCAAATATTTTCTGAAGTCTCTAAAAGCGGAGGTCTACCTCGAAGTAAACCATACCAACTCATACCAGAATGTTCAACTGCCTGACCAACAGCGGCGGTACCCCGACTTGCTGAATAGGAGGTCATCCATGAATTCGGCGGCTATTACGTAGACTGTACGCTCCATGATGCCCCCTCATGCCTGTGAGAATCCTCCCACCTTGGCCTGTTTCCGATGTTTGTTCAACTGAGAATTTAGCGTCCATGTGTAGGCGGCATGCCTTACACAGCGTCTTGTGAGTGCGCACCGCACGAGTTGTGCTTCCAGTGAGAAGGAGTCGAGGGGACCAAGCTCGCGGCGTGTGCAGCAGCTCTCGGAGTGAGTCCGAGAGTCGGGCTCGTGTTTCTCCGAAGTTGACAAATCAGAATCCGATGATTATTTGGCATGTTTGCAATCGAGGGTGGGTCGAGTGTGTGGGAGAGGGCTGAGTTGGCGAACCTGTTAGCGGGTGCGGTCGCTCATGATTGACATGGGTTGCATACTGAGAGCGAACGGGTAACTGAAGGAATCAGATTTGGAGAGACAGGGGAGTCGGAGGACGACCTTGTGAGATCCGCGGACCTTGATTCAAGGGATTAAAATGTACTATGTCCAGCCTAGGAGTCAAACAAGCAGTATCCGAGTTTTCTGAGGGTCGGAAGGGCGGCTTCGGAGAAGTAGACTTTTCGAACAGCTAAACTCGTAGAAGATGGTGGGCGGGAGATTGCGGTGCGAGACTGAAGGTTGAATCTGTTGCACATAGATCATGTGGTGGGATTTTTCTAGGCCAGAGGGAAAATAAGTAGGCAATAGCTGTGAGTCGACTAGATGCCGCGGAACACACAAATCAACAGCGGTCCAGGCTCATGTCTGAAACGTCGAAGCCCGGACTCTGCGAACCTGATGTGTACTTCGAATACTTCTGCGAAATCCCGACCTGGAGAAATATAAGTAGGGCATCACAAATTTCAGACATCGGAGACATAAATTCACAGATAAGCAGGCGGGATAGCAATCTTGACCGTCGGCGCGAATTGGAAGTGCAGGTTGATTATTATTTCTACAAGCGAATCCTGATTGGAGCGTTGGCTGAATGGTACGACAGGTTTAAAAACGTTAAGAATGTGAACCAAGTGCCTGAGGGATGATAATATTGGAAGCTTGGACTCTCCAAACGTAGCATGCGAATTACATGCGAGAAATATATAGCATCGGCCAGATATATTGTGAGGCAAAGCCGGCGGCGGGATATCAGACTACAGTCTTGCGTACTGCCATAGTCGAGAGTAGAATCCCTATTGTGCCGTTAGTGAAATCAGAGACGGTATTATTCGAACATTGTATGCGCCGCTGCGAGGACCTGCATAGTAAAAATTCGTTGCACCGAGGCGTATTTGGCTTATACAGCCGGTGTTAGTCGTCCAAGCGGAGGAAGTCTCAGACGACAGGGAGCACATGGATGGGACGTCAGGGCGTGTGAGGAACAGGACCCGTCGTCGCATATCAGCACAGGCAAAGGATCCGTGCAAGGTCGACCAGTACGTGCCAGAAGCTGAAGATGCCCTGCGATGAGCTGCATAGTAGATATTTTCCACTGCATGAGCAGGTTAGAGGGAGTGACACCTATAAAGCTTGTCGTGGTGGCCAAGTTGCTGCAGTAGAGGATAGTTTTCCTGCGTAATACACTGCGGGACTTGTGCGGGACTGGAAGCGGAGCAACGATGTCTTGCATCATGAACACAAAGGACACCCCAAGGGACTGCCAGACCGAGAGTAGAAGCCAGGGGGATGTGGCCGCGGTAAAGACGCCCGCAAAAGCGGACCAGCGAAATTAGTGGTGGAAGAGCGCAAGCAAGAGACCATCGGCGTCCCGGCCCGCTTCGTGATGGCCGCGTATTTACCTCGGCTTCGGTTCGGCTTTACGTCAGCTTTTTCTCTCTCTCTCTTCCTTGCTTCCTCCGTCTCTGTCGTTCTCCCTGCTTCCGCTTTCGCAATTCCGCTTCCCGTTGCGACGGCTGCTCCAGTGCTCCCTAGTCCATTGATTCGGCGTTATTCACGTTCCGCGCGCGGTGGTATCACTCGTCCACTCAATGACCACTCAAGCCCCTTTGAGGGATTGCCAGTGCACCGTCCCGTATACGGGCTCGGCCGTAAAATATTGTGGTGTACGGGGCCTGTTTCTGCCTTGTACGGGACCGGTACTGTACAGGTTTCGATGCCGTACAATACCGTATATGGTGGCTAGATGAGTCGGATGTGGGTGGTTGCACACAGGGATGCCCGTTCGACTCGGACTCTGGCCATCATCTCTGTGTATGTGTTTTTCCCCCGAAATTATGTTCCTTTTATTACTTTCACACAGTGCCATCACTCCCCTCAGGTTCAAGTACCGAATGACATAGCCCTGCCAACGAGTTACGGAGTCAGGACGCTGCGACAATTGGGCTTGTTGCGTGGATTCGAACCATCCGGATAAGCTTCGTTTGATTTTGAATCTGGACTCGAATGTTAACTTTATACTGCATAAATGGTATCGGTTCGATGACGGACCGACGACGGACAGTTCGCGCCTGTGTCGCACGCCGGAAACATGTTCAGTGGATGTCATGCCGGAGATGCCCCTTGAATGACTACTAGGAGATGATTACATGCCCTGCGGCCTCTCTGCAAGGTCTTTGGCCACTCCAGACACCATTGCGCGGCGGGCATCCCGTCTTCAAGCCGGGTGCGCACCAGGCGTAGTCAGCCTGCGTCTACGGCGATCCGTCCCGTGCTTCACTGCCCTTTTTTCCCCGCCGCTTCCTCTTTCACGCCGCACACATTCCTTTACGCATGCAGCCATTCCACGTGTACGTGCCCGGCGCATTGCATTGCCTGCGGCGTTTTTTCAATCCGTCCTGGGATCCAGCTTGTGTCCCGAAGCCAAGTGCCAAGGGTCACAGCCGCGGACCCGAACTCGCTCTGTGCCATCTGCCCTCGTCGGCCTGCTCAACCATCTCACTTACCTCTAGACTCATGTCATCCTTGCCTGGAAAAAATCCAAGCCCGACCGAAGGTGTCAATGACGCATGAAAGGCATATCCTATCCATTGGGACGCTTTTCTGAACCATACACTCGCCTCGCGTGGGAGGCATGTTAGGGCACTCGAGACGGACTGTTGCGCGGCGAGGATCGCGGTTTCTGGCCGGGACACATGCAGCGCCACTATCCGTCCGTACAGGCGACGCACAACACCACACTGGACATCATCCTGCCGTCTCTGCCTCATGTTCTCATTTTTCTGTCTCTGACTCTCCTCCCCATCTCCTTTCGCGTGCATCGGCATTTTTCTGGTTGTGGCTGCGGTGTGTTGCACCTTGCCTCGGTGCAGGCAGGCATTTTTCCGCGCCTGTGGCGAACTCTCTCACAGCTTACGGTGCTATGTCCTGAATTGCGCTGATGTCTGCCTGCTTACCATGCGGGCAGATCAACGGGTATGCGCCAGCAGCGGACTTTGGTCGTATCGCGGTGCAGGCCGTTTTTCCTGCATCGCGCTTTTTCTTTGTGCTTGCGCCGCAGGTTGTGGGTTGCACCTGCGGCGATTTCTCTTGGCCCTCGCCCCAAGCTGATACTTGAAGCTGCGGTCATTTCTTCCTGCTTGCAACGATTTCTCTTTTGTGTTTCTTGCGCAATAGACTGTGCCACGCCGCTGTGTTTTTCTTCCATCTGCTGTGATTGCTTCTTGCATCCGCCGCCATTGATTTCTACGGCATGCGTCGATTTCCTTCTGAAGCCCGCGCCGCATTACTGTGAGACAGCCTGAGGCGTCAGATGTACTACCTGCCATATGACCCGTTTCATGGCCGCGGGCGCGTTGATAGACTTGCGACCTAGAAGGGGTACATTAACACCGATGCACTGCCCATGGGTAATTCCCATTCCTTTCCAGGCTAAACATCAAGGATTCCGTTCTGCTGGCGTAGACAAAAGCCGTAAGATTAAATCAATATTAGACTTCATGCCGCGGAAACGCCCTGGTCAGGTGCAAAGCGGGAATTTCGCCTGGCCCTTCATATAAGCTCAGCAGCCCATTCGTCTTCTGACGGCCAGCACCGGCATGGATTCTCTCAACTCCATACTGCACCCTATTATCAGTTCGTTCTTGTCCGGCATCGAATACCAAGCACCTGCGAGACTGTGCAACGACACCCTTTTAAGTGCCATGCGTGCCAAGGCGGTTAAGCTGCAAGTGCTCATCCACGACGAGCATTCGTTGCAGTGCTTTATGGGTGGATTCAAAACTGCCGGGGTGTGTTTCCTTGTTCAGCCAGGAGATATAGTGTATTTAACGCCGTATAGCACCTCTTCCCAAACCACCCGCTGGACGTTCAGGCCTACGCGGGCATTTTCACCTGGCTATGTTATCTGGTCGATGACAAGACGGCCGAAATGAGGATCGATGTCGCCCCTTTCCAGGAGTGCTTCTACGCCGGCACCCCCCAGCCGTCAGCACTGCTGCAGGGCTATGCTGCGCTCCTACGGTCAACCAAGGATCATTTTGATTGTGTAGTTGCAAACTTTATCATTCTCTCCGCACTTGCCTTCGTGAACAGCAACGTACTGGAAAACCGCGAAGAGTTCAAATCCATGCAGCCCAACAGAGACGGAGGGAAGTTCTGGGATTATTTCAGGGACAAGGATGGGCTCGCTGAGGCGTATGTGTACATGCAATTTTGCAGTGTTCACTCTCCGGACATCTCTGTCTTCCTGGCGGCAGTCCCGGACATGTGCGTCTTTACCAAGTTCACCAATGACATCCTATCGTGAGACCTTGCGTCGCCATCGAGTACGCCAGGCTGACTATCGGCTAGCTTTTATAAGGAGGAGAAGAATGGCGAGACAAAGACCTACCTACACAATCGCGGCCATTCAGAGGGAAAGGAGGTCCTTGGTGTCCTCAACAACATCGTCCAGGAGAATGTGGAGGCATTCCATCGGGTTCACGCCATACTCGGTGACGTGGAGCCATACAAGCGGGGATGGCAAACATATGCCATGGGGCTCGTGGCTGCACACCAGTCGAATGATCGCTACAGGCTGGCAGAGCTCGAGTTGGAGGAGAAGTACAACAACTAGTAGCATCTAGCGCAGAGTTTGAATCAGCTCCGGATTTTCCAAAGTGTCGGGAAGTGACTCAGCTGAATAAATAACCACCATAGCCATGCCTACGATATGACATTTAAAACGAGAACGAAGCGAGAAACGATAAGATGGCGAAGAAGAAGACACACGCGTAGTGTTGCCGCGGTCAGGTTCTGAACCGCCGGTGAACCTGAACCGGACCTGAAGTGGACCTAAAGTCCGGTTCAGTGGCTGTGCGGTTCATTGGACCGAACCTGAGGTCCAGTTCAAGGTTCGGAAATTTCAGAAATTTCTTGGACCGGTTCGAACCTGGAGAATGCGAGCAGAATATTGGCTTCAAAACCCCTCAAAAATGTGTTATTGTGAGTCTATTTCGGCCATGCATGGACCCTACATCAGGAAAATCCAGATCTGACAATTGTCTCCCAATTGTCTACAGATTATCACCAAGTTGATAATCACTGATAATTCCGCTAATCCGTGATAATTTTCAACATTCCAAGCCATTTTCTTGGGAACAATTTATTTTCTCTGCAAAACGATTGCAATGACTTGCTACTCGCGTGGAAAGTTGAGGTATGACTTGCCGAGGTGAGGCAAGCTCCTCAGTGAGGGTGGCTACTGAACCGGCAAGTCTCCAGATTCGCGGATAAGTCATTTCAAAGCCGGCCCTAAAGACATCCGTCGGATCAAAGGAAACGTAAGGGCCACGTGTATGAAAAAAAGTGGTTCGACTTGATCGCGCCACGTCATGTACAAACATCTTTCTTCCTTTCCCCCCATCTCCACTCCTTGGCCACTCCTTCCCCCTCGTCTCCTCTTCATTGTAGCAGTCCTCCGTCAGTCTATCGCAGCTCCAGATGCAGTCTCCACCCTCTGCTTTCGTTGCGATCAGCTCTCTCGACACCTATCGACTGCCAGCGTATATGCTGACTCCGAGGCTGTTGCATGTACTCTACTCGCGTTGCCATCCACTAGTCACAGGGATTTGCATGGTCTGCAATTCTATGTGAGTTCCCCCCATGACTGTCACCCTTGAATATTGAGGGTGCATAACCAGATCTCTGCCATCCCTCTCTTTTGCCACGCGGCAGCGCTTGCTTTAGGTCTATGCTCTGATTCAAGGTATGTCCTTTGTAAACTAGCATGCATACAATGGCTCATGCACTTCAATATCAGCAGCACTGTACATGTATCTGTGCCTTGTCGTGCCGTCATGCCGGAGAATCATCCCGGTGCGCAACATTTCCGTTTTGAATCCAGTCCTGACCATGTATCAACAGCCGCAACTCTATTGAGAGTTCGTCGTCTATAGGACTGTGCTCAACGCCATCCACTAGTGGAAGCCCCAGTTCACCGATTGAGAGAGATATTGTAAGCACTGTCGGCAGTGACGGTATCACACATGTACTGAACCTCTACCGCTTTCCCCGCAGGACATACCGATATTGTAAGTTTTGTCAGTCCTGATAATGTCCGCCCATGTAACTGACCATCATAATGTTGTTCTTACAGGAACGCGCCGGGCTCTGCTCGTTGAAGACCATCGTTGCGGTCGATGGACTCGCCGTTGTTGTTCAGGCATATATATTAGTGTAGCACATCACACATGTCGTTACATAGTTGACTTGAATATATAACCTGTTTCCTACTTCTGTGAGCGAGAATAAGAGGCTCCAAACCCGTCCAAGGCAGTGATAAAGCCCGATAATGTTTGATAATTGCTCACAATTAGCAACCAGTTGGCGGTAATCTTTAGGGACATGCCGAATCCGGTAATCAGTGATAATCCTTGACAATCGTCAAATTATCACCAATTACCTGCATATTGTCCCAATTATGAACTTCGGGTTTTCCTGATGTAGAAATCATGTACAGACATACAAGACGGTCAGACCACATTCTGCTCCAAAATAGTTGTGCCAACATCTTCAAAGAATTATCACGGGTTTTGTGACTGCTTTCCGTAACAACTTTGTTGGTGACTCTTGCCAAATCTCAGTTCCGAGCGAATTCTAAATGTTCTTTCAGGTAGTATGAGCCACGTAAAGATGTTGCGAACATCAGCAAACACTAATTTGTTAAGTAGCTTCATGCAAGACCTTCATAGCAATGGTAGTACCAGTAGTGCTGGTAGCTCTGACTGGGATGTTGGGTAGCTCCTGGTATCCCTGGTAGCCTGCAGCCAAGGCATGGTAGCTGCCAGTAGCCTTCAGCCAGGAACTGGTAGCTTTGGTAGTCTATGAGCCAGGTATCTATAGCACAAAGTAGCACATACCCACGAACCAATAGCTGCTGATATCTAGTCCTGTGGACCTGAATGTGCTGCATGGAGATGAACAAAACACACATTTGAATTAACTATCAAGCAAGTATTGTAAAGGCATCCAGCATTTTAAACAGAACTATACATGATCTCATGCAAGGGGGTTCGAAAAAATAAATCAATTACCTGACGCCGTTTTTTTTGAAAACCAACCTCTCGCCGGACCTACCTACCTCGTGACATCCAAATGGGGATTAAATCTGACATAAGCTGACCGGAAGAAGCCGCAAATGGCCGTAGAAGCAACCGGGAGAGTCGAAAACCCACCCAGAAGCCCCCTTTTAACCCAAAGCCACTCAGTTCAGCCAAAATTTAGTGTAGAACTTTGAATACTGCTCACAGGAAACATCTGTTGAAGCTTCATGCACTCTTGCCATCCAGATGTACTGAAAATGGTGTTGCATCGAAATTCAGGCCAAAGCATCTGCTGAGAACCAAAAATTCAAACACCAATCACATCTGGGGTATATAGGAATGGCTCGAGTCCCTTTAAACAAGTGATTTTATGTTGAACAGTGGTTGATCAACCTTTTGGGGTAGAAATAAGGTTAGATTTCGTCCTAGATGGCTCTGGGCAGCTTCCAAACCCTTAAATATTCCTTTATCCACTGCCAGAACACCATTTTTACTGCCAAAAAACTGGGTCATTATTATTTTTTTCCGGCCTGACGGCCGGACCTACCTACCAGCACCCGGTGCCGGCTTGACCGGCCCGAAACCCCTTGATCTCATGGACATACAGATTACAATATAGATGGGTTTGAAAAGGTAGTACTATCGATAAGTGTCCTCAAATTCAAATCCCACTCAGGCTTTCACAAAGGTTTGGATAATTCAATCGGCTCGGGGTATTCTAAATTCTTGCTAGGTTGAAATAGACTGAGCATACGGAAAGAGCTAACACATCATTCAATTCAACCCACTCATTTATTGCAATGTATTGGATCACATCCTGATGGATGTTTTTGTACCTTCTACAACAGTCGATTAGAATAGTGGTATTTTGTATCTTTCGAAGTTTTCCTTATTCGCGCGAGGTCCGTAGTTCGATTCCCCCAGTCCGTACTTGTTAAGTGTAGAACAGCAACTACGCTAAGTTAACTGTAAATAGTTGTTGAGGAGAACAATAGATAGTCTAAAAGATGTGGGGAAATAGGAACAGGAATTAGGGTGTCAGATTTTGCCTTTGCACTCTTGCACTCTGCTACCCCCCCCGCTACCAGCGTGCTACTGAACCACCTGCCACAGCTACCAGGTGCTACCAGAAGTTGGCGGGGAGCTACCAGGAGCTTTATAAAGGGGGACTGTGCTACCTGGCTACCTCAAGTACTGTTGCTACTGGAAGCTACATATCACAGCCGTTTTTTGCTGATGAAGGAGCTGAACATGAAATCCAACCATTTCTGCGCATGGGAAGAAAAAATAGGTTTGAACCTGTTCGAACCCGAACTGGACCTGAACCTATGTTCCGGTCCAAGGTTCAGCAGATTGGCCGAACCGGACCCGCAGTCCAGTTCAAGGTTCGGAGAATTTGGGTGTTGAACCGGACCGAACTGGACCAAGCGGGATGCCCATCGTATTAGATTGAATATACTCGTCTATCGAGGTCATAAAAAACCGAAGAGTGCAAAAACTCCTGCAGCTGTGCGCTTGACCGATTCCCAGGTCTTCGGTCGTGGTGGCAAAGGCAAAGATGCAATGCTGTGGGAACATCGTTAGTTGATTGATCATCACAGTCTAGGCTTTGTGAGCACCGCCACCGTCACCGCCCTTCCTTCAAGTTCCATCGCTCATGTCGAAACCCGCTCCGGACTGCGCCGCCGACGCAACGAACAGTAAGGCCCAAGTCCCTTCATCGACAAGAGAGTTCTAGCTGAGTTCTGTCACTGTGTCCAGCAGATACTGTGATGCTGCCGGAAATTTGCTCGATTTCAAGCCAACGCCGGCGATCACTACGATACTTGGAAGTTAGCGCAATCCCAAAGCCATCTTTTGTTCTGTGGCTTGTCTGAACTCTTCTCAGCTCAGGGCCTCTATGTTGATCCTTCCTCGTGAGAACTGCATTCCCCGAGTCTCTGACATGATTCAGTCATACTCCAGGTTAACAAGCTAACGTCACAGAACCGATTCTTCTGCTGTCTCTCGAATCCCTGCGACTCTGTGCGTTTTGTCGGCGTTTCATGGAATCGCGGAATCCTCCGAGGAACCGTCTCCTGTCGGTATCTGTTTCAATAACGCCTCTCCCACCTCATTCTCATATCTACCCGCATTCTCTATGCTGCACCCAAATCTATCCGGATTTTCTCCACACTTACTCGTTGCTCGTATGTGCACCCCGCCTTCCGTTGCTTGAGACGCAATTGATTGTTTGATATACCCGCTTGGGACGTACGTCTTGTATTTCTCACTAGCTCACGGTATCATACCTCATCTCATGTAAAAATGAGATCCCGATCCTCATCGGGTCTAAAATTCGGACCTATGACTAGACTCTATGACTTGAACGCATCACCGGATTACCATCAACATTTACAGGACGTTACGGCTGCGGGTGAACCGTGGGATGCATATTTTTCTTCTCTCTGTTGTAAAAAATGCCAACAACTGCCAATAATTTCGTGGAGCAGTTCGAACGTGCACTGCATAGTAGTGTCTATACGCTGTCATGCAGTGCTTAGAGGTAGTGCGAAAAACACTCATATGTAGTGTGTTGAACAAGCACTCTATATAACTGTGTATATGGCCAAAAGGCACTACACAGTAGTACCTCGAAGCACTACATCTGAGGGCATTGGGTACTACACTGCAGTGCTTTTGACACACTTATATGTAGTTCCACTTCCCACAGTGTGGTCCTGGTGGAGGGGATTTGGATGTGCCGCCTGTCTATGCGCCAGCCACTCCAGGAGTCCAGGGTCCAGGCTTGGTGATGAGCTGGTAGAGCATATCGCGCAGTGGATGGCGAGAATTGTTGGTGACAACGCTCCACCGACGTACCAGAATACCTAAGCGCGCCCGCAGAACTCTTTGTAGTTCAATGTGCACTCTTCGTCCTGAGGAACGTTTTATTTAGTCTGCTTGATATGATATGATAACGTTCCCTGCAAATCAGAAGTGCGACAAGCTCGGCTTAACAAGCAGACTTCCGAGACTCATCATCCTAATGACGAGAAGGTTGTACATTCAATGTGTATTCATTCATATTCACTAGCTACCCGTAGCGTAAACTAAGAGATATTTCAGCGTATGCGAACCACAGAAATCTCTCAGCAGCTAGCGGGGACAGCCGTCCCGTCGGCGTGGTTGGCCGCGTCCGTTCCGAGCCCGCGGCTCGCGAAGGCGCGCCAGAGTACACACATGTTCGCGCCTCCGTAGCGGTTGATGTCCGCCTGGATCCACGCAGTGCGGGCGGTGAGGACTAGATTGTAACGCATGCACGAGTCAGTATCGCTCAATCCAATTCGACGACGGATGGTTATGTTCAAAATATGGAGAATGAAGGGCGACCGAGGAGGGATTAGGATGATGGATGGCGGACGATGTTGATGAAGAAAGGAGGATGAAGGAAATAATTGCTCACAAGTAGGGTTGCACGGCTGGAGCGCGAGCGCGTCGATAAACAGGTGCAAGAAGACGATGTTGCCCTCTGTGCCTCCCGGATTCGTCTTTGCGGTCGTGGAAAAGCCGTGTGCGGTTATGAGCGCCGCATACACATTGTGCAGGATGTTCGCCCAGACCTCGCCGATGTCTGTCCACATTACAGTCAATTAAATCAATTCAATGGAACCACCTATGTAAAGGAGGGAGGAGCAGGTAAGACGCACCGTGGACCTCCGTGAGAGTGCGCAGGCTAGAGTACCGGAGGGGATTAACGGAGCTGGATGGTTGGGTTGAATGTGTGTCCGAATTTCAAGGATTATATTTAGACGGGAAGGAAACGCACGCAGGTTGAGTAGGGGTGCGAACGGATACCAGCGGGGTCATTGATCACATATTGGCCCAGGACATAGTCGGGGACAGCGGAGGACGTCTTCTCGGTCCAACTACATGGGGCGAGCGAACAAACATCAGGTTCGATTTTCGTAACGGCGCCAAAAGCAGGTAGAAACACGCACTCGGCCATCGTGTCCGACCAGCCTGAGAAGGAAGAAAGGGATGGAAATTTAGAAGGGTGTAGTTGAATAATAATGGACGGAGACGTACCTTCGCCCATTCCACCAGCCTCGGTGGTCTGCAGGCAGCGGCCCGTTCCACCGCCGGTCATGCGGTTGGTGATTCCGTGCGTGTTCTGAGTCGCATAGTTTAATAAATTTATAAAACTGGGAGGAAACGGGAAGTACCTCGTGGACGACGATGTCGTCTGCGATGCTCAAAGTTAGTAAACCTTGACAGTGATTGTAAATTTATAACGCACTTTCCAGAGCACCATCGCGCTCGGGCTGGGTAAGATGGGTCGTCAGTACGGCGTAGAGGTGAATGAAACAGTCAAGTTTACGTTGGTGAGATCCCAGAGAAACATGCCTGCAAGCATCGTCAGCTCACACCACCCGACAGTCGAAGGGAAGAACTTACGCATGCGTCCGGACTGGCCACTGGAGGTACGCAATCAATCAGCGACGAATATTTTTTTTTGGAAAACCACTCACTCAGGCGGCGTCGAGAAGTCCGCATTATCGATCCCCGCCGCATCTTGCACCGAGATTGTCACTCGATCATTCGCAGCGCCGCCCTTCCCGAGGTTCAACGTTGTTCTGGAAATTGAACGCCGCCTCCGTGAAGCCGTACCGGTACGCCAAGTCGTGGATGCTGTTCACGATGTAGAACGCGTTAACGCGCGCGGCGTCCACGTTGGCGGTCGTCGTTGGGGCAGTGCTGGCGCTCTGCGGGTAGTTGAAGACGAGCCCGGCGGCGGATTGGGCGGTGGTGGCGGTTTGTGCGCTTTTGAAGGCGATGGCATTGTTGCCGCTATAGCAAAATTTGGAACGGTTAATAGGATGGAGGGTGATGTGGAGACAAAGACATACGCGGTGGTGCTGTGGGTGTGGGTCAGTACTTGAAGAGTAGATACAATTAACGAGAAACTCACGTGGTGGTCGTGGTACCATCACTGTGCCATCCGTTGGGGCTGTGATGTTCGATCAGCGGAAATCCCTGTTATATCATTCGTGGAGGTATCTACCTAGCTGAAGTTCAACGAAGCAAATCAGCAAACGGATCTGTGTCGGAAGAAACTTTACTCACCAGCGGTATCCTGTGGGTCAACGAGAGTCTGGAATCCCTGGGTCAGGATCTCCTTCGTGAGGGGCAGCACGAGGTACTATCCACGCATCCATTCTCATATCAGTACAATCTTAGACTGTCGTTCATGAGTGCCACTCACAGAAGCCTTGGTAACAAAGTTCGTTACGGAGAGCACATCCCCGGTGTGCGCGTCGACGAATGCCTCGAACCAGGTGGCGGTCTCCTCGTTCTGGATCTGCATGACGTGCGTGAGGCGCAATGAGCCGTCCTCGAGCGCGAGGAACTCGAGCGTCGCGGGGTGCTCGTTGAACTTTCCGTCGAGGGCCTCTTCGGCAGCGGAGATCGCGTCCTCGAGCGAGACGGTGGGGGTGGAGGGGGAGACGTTGCCTGGGAGGTACTTGTGAGCGAGTGCCAGTAGTTGCTAGTGGGAGAGACGTACTTGTGGGGACGAATAATGATCCGAAGGCAACGACCTGAACACTAGTGGTGAGTACGTGGGCATCACAGTAGGGATACACCGCACCTTGTCGTCCTTGTTGAATGCAACGTTAGCAACAGCGTTCGCGACGGGGATTTTGTCCTATTGAGATAAAAGTTGGCGGTAGAAAGTAATCCAAAATTATGCACTGACAATGCTCTGGCGTACGAATGCGTACTCAGAGACCTCCCCAGCGAAACCACTCTTGAAGGAAATGGCTTCCGATCCAACGTTGAGGTGCGACTCGATGAACGCGAGCGTGCGGTCCTCGAGGCTGGTCTCCTCCCGCTTTCGCAGAGGGTGGTCGATACCCTCCCCAAATGTCTACAGTTACTCGGTCAAGCTCCCATTTGGCTGAATGAAAGACGGAAAGCCACCTCGTACGTAGACTCGGGGTGGAAGGTGTTGAGCTTCAGCCCACGACCGATAACCCGGACGCGACTGGTCGCATGCTTCGACGTGGCGGGCCAAGGGGCGGCGAGCCCGGAGGAGGCGTACACGATCGCAAGGAACACCGAGGCGAAGAACCTGTTGAAGGCGACCATTTCCGTACCGCAACGCAGGAGGGATGTGTGTACATCCAGTTATTGAACCCGTATCTTTATACGCTGCTCAAGGGTGTGCGTACATACCGCATGATACGGTGATAAGATAGAAGCAGGTATTTTTGCGACATTGAGTTGTATTTTTGTCCGCATGTGTTGTGAGAGAAAATTGAACATATCGCACACGCACAGACTCGTGGGCTTGATAGGGAGGAAGACACGGTAAGACACAGCAGGACGGCCGTGGCCAAGTGGCGCAATGTGAGGCCGACTCGCAATGGGAGGAAATCAGTGCAGCCGAGGATCCAAGCGCTAGAAGTTGTTCAGAAATGTTGATCGTTGGGGATAGAATGTTCGGCAAATAGCATTTCGCCGGGCTTAGCAGCATTCGGAGAATTTTTGTCGTGTGGCTTTCATCCATAGCTTGCATGTAGGCCCAACCGAAGAACATAACACGGAGAGAAAATGCCGACGAAAGTAAAATACTCTAATTGTTGCAGATAACACAACAGGGAGCCAGAAGACGCCCAGATGAGTGATATACGGCAGTTGACGGCGAGATTGTGTGGGAGCGGGGTTTTTGAAGCATACATATGGCAGCCGACATGAGGACGATATCCACCCAAAGTTCGCATTACTCAAAGATTCCTCGGCGTCAATGAATACCTCCACAGAACTGGATGATCCAGAGATGACGGGCTGGCGCGATAGGTGGCTGGGTGAAGGCAGTAATGTCTGGCAAGGTGGTGGTGGTGGCAAAGAAAAGCAACGTGGCGGCAACGTGGCGGTGCCCCACATGACTCGAAAATTTAAAGCGAGGGAAATAGTTTCCCTAAAAGGAAATCCGGGGTAGATCACCTTTGACCTCTAACCCATCTCCTTCCTCGACAACTCGACGGACGATCCGGACGGAATTTCCAAGGTGATGTGGTTTTCTCTTCTCCGGCGATTGCCGGCGGGAAGAATTGCATTGAAGGTTGACGTGAACTTCAACCTCAGAGTCATTTTGAGGGAAGGTGAACGACTCGGAGAGTTCAATCTTGATTCGATCGTGGCAAAAATGAGGTTTTCAAATCCAGTTACAGTTTAGACAGGTTCAGACGCACGCTTCGAAGTCAAGAATCCGATCGAGTAGCTTCGATTTACCCTGGATTACGTGCTTCGTTTTGACCTCGGTGCTCGCTTTGACGCTCCGACTCCGCCGTATTTCAGGGCATTACGAGACGCCAGTCTAACCTGGCGGGCCATATTAGAACCACCTGACGCAAATTTGGGTAGTGGGAGGGTGCCGACTCTTCCGTCGATGCCTTCAACTGGACAGTCCGTGTTCATCTACAGGGAAGTTATCAATGCTGATATCGTCTTTGGATTCGCCCGAACCGATTGCGCGGCTACTCTGTACCTGGCTGCGCCTGAGCTTCGGCCAGAAGGATCTTTCCTCCCCGGTGATATCTGCTGCCCTATTAATAATCACTAAAGCAAGAAAGAAGGCCGTTATTTAATGCTAATACTCTGATGATGGCGCTTCCGAAGTACCGGCATCCGTCAGACGCAGTTTCGTACCTTCACCCCATTCAAAATTATCGACGTTCAACTTGAACGAGATATTGTAGAGTCATAACAGGTGCATTAGTTATTTTATGCGATGGACAGTCATCTTCTTCTTGGAACTTGCATTCATTCCTCCTGTCATCGATAAGAACACCACTATTATTTCGAGCTGCTACTGCCCAGAATACGCCGTGCATCAGACCCTCCGTGGATAGGTAAGCAAATCGTACGTTCAAGGGCCCGGAGACTCTGACTCAGATGCAACATCCCGTGGACCGAGAAGTCCGAATTGGACAAACATCGCGCTGAAATAATCTAATCTGCTCTCGACAGTCAATATGAACAGGACGACTCGGAATGAACGGTGCGAAGACCCGGTCGACGGTCCAGGCTGCCTGACGCTCGTTCCAGACGTCGCACCGGACAATGACGAATTGCGCAGAAGCATACACAAGCCGAAGGTGAGATTCCGCCATTCTGATATCAGAAAATTGAAGCTGGGATGAAGTCCCAACTACATCGACTTTTCTTCTCTACACTGCCCCGCCAATGTGCAGTGTCGCATGGTATGCATTGGAGATGCGGGGTTAGCCTCCCTACTGTTTTATTTCGCTCGCGCACCGGCAAGAACACCGCTCATTGAACCTCTTTGCCGCGGTGCCGATGCCGCGAATTCGTTCTACTGAAAGGCTTATTTTATGGGTCTTCTACTGGGATTCTCCCGGGCACCTGCCCTCTTAAGTCCGCCTCATCCGCGTTATTTTACGCTATATGCACCTCTGACCTCATCTGACCCCATCCAACCCGATATTGCCGCAGGGCGGGTACAAGGCGCTGATTGCGCTTTTACTGCTCGCATTTTACGCTCCGGCATCCTTACTTTGTGCAGCCACTCAGGTATGTGTCAATAGCGGCCGGAACTCATTAACGACCACCGTTTATGCTCGTATTTATAATATCCGGCGGTCCACAGTGTTCAACCTGAATGAAGGGCGAAATATTATTCGCGCTGCCAAGCTGGCAAGGTCCTTTGGGTGGTCTAGATCAATCAACTTTGTCGGTCATCCGGGCGTCTCGGGCTACCAAAGCTGCTGAATACGTGAGTTGAGCAATGCTGTCGCTCCTCTATTTTCAGCCTGAATTTTGCGAGATATTTTTAGACTGGAATGCCGCATGGAATCACTGCTCCTGCCAAGCAGCCAGGAACACTCTCGCATAATTCAGACCTGCCGCTCATTAGGTAGTGGTACGGAGTTGGATTGATTCTTCACCCTGTCGGTCACTCTGATCATCTCGGCCGAGTACACCAAGACAGTCGGCGGCGACTTAAAACCGAGCACGTCTGGATGTAACTAAGATGAATTGACCTGAGGAGGTCAAAACCAATTGCGGTTGAGTTTTGCAAGTTTCCTATTACAGTCCGCCACTGACAACGTCCGCATTCAAGGCCCTGCGCCTCAGTCCGCTGACGGTGCAGGGCATGTTAAGCATTTATTGGACATGCGATTAGATTGCCGTGCTGCAGGCCGGTCTTCTCGGCGATGTTTTGCGGACTATTTCCCCAAAAAGCATCCCGTAAGGAACGAAAGTCTCAATATTTCGCCATAGTTTATCGTCCGGACCTCCAAATCATCACGACTTTGTGGCGCAGTTTTCGAGTGACAGGTTTAATGGATATTTGCATACGCCATCGGCATTTGTGTGGTCGATCTCCGTGCGTACGTACGTTCTGGCGGCATTCATTGACGGGCTCTCCACAACGTATTGGGCGTACGTGTGGTTGGAAGGGAAGCCGTCCGCTGCCGCCTAGGTGAAGTGAGCAGCTGCCTTCAGGTGATGAAAAGGGAAATTCTTCCCAGAAAATTGTCCTCAACTCACCCTGAACAAACCACAAAGGCGATAAGCGTACCCGGTTGATTTCGTGGTTTCCACCTCCACTGCTTTGCGTTTGACAGATTCATTATCAGATTATCGCTCGACTCGGGATCACCACGTCAATGTTCAACAACGCCACGAAGGTACCCCACTCGCTGAGCGCCACCACCAATATGCCAAAGATCTCCGTGATACGCGTATCAGATGCCACCGCTTTCTCCACGTACAGCATCGTCACCTAGTATCTCCTTCTCGGCAAATATCCCGTCTCTTTCTCAACGCAACGGTACAGTCGCAGTGCAACCACGCACTATGTTTTATGAACTCACGCTGAATTCTATGGCTGTACATACCGTGAAGGAAGGCTCACACCAGGAAATGTGATTATATAAACGGTCGATGCCCCGGCTGGTTCAGAATCATGAACAACTTCGACAGACCGGATATCATTGTGGCCCTGCATCCAAATGATGGGATTTTAGTGGTCTGTGCTCCGCTGCAACCCGCCTCCATCATCCCTGCATTGATGTGATTTGCGGAGCGGGAAACCAGTTCAATTAATTGTTTCAAGATTTTGAACTAATCTTTTCGTGATCAGCGAATGCCAGTGGAAGAACTGGACTCCGTCGTGTTACCTTGGTAAGACGTCAAATTTAGAGCCGCGATGTATCTCGTGCTCCTCGGAACTAACCGTTTAATTACCCTTGACAAGAAATGCCTTCGCTACGCTCCGGCAGTCTGTATCATCGAGAATATATTTTTTCGCACCTTCGAAATCTGAGGTAAGGGCACAACTGCACTGGCGGGTCGCGACGCGGCAGAGAACTCGGGAAGATTGAGAGCAGATCATGAGAATACTTTATCGTAATGTGCATTTTCGAAGTCGAATTCGTAGCAATTGGAAAGTGTGTAAATAGATTGCGGCTGCAAAATTGATTTCAAGTTCTGTAGACCGCAAATACAGTGAACAAATGTATTTCATTATTTTGTGGAATACGATTGTGTAGAAGGAACGGTGAATGAGACGAGGCCGAGTGAGTTGAGTTTACGAACAAAGAAATCCGTTGTTACCTGCGTTCAGGAAGAGAATGTCGCATTTTTCTTTCGAGTCATGTTTAGCTTGACCAAAACCGAGAAAGCGGTCACTGTCCTCGGCATAGTCTGAATTTTGCAATTTCCGGCATTTGATGGAGAGTCGAGAGGAATATTGAGGGCAAACAGGCAAGTACTTCGGCCATCCCGTTAGTTGACGTTGAATTTGAGAGCATCCTGCTTGAGGAGTTCATTCCAGAGAAGTCCAGCCTTTTTGTTTGATGTACAGCATTGAGAAGTTGAATAAGCAGCAGATGCGAGTAATTAAAGTTGTTCATCTTGTGAAATGACACGGAGGGGCAATATGAAGGGGGGAAAGGAAAGAGTATATCCAATCTAGAGCCAACACGTGGATATATATGCCTGCCGCTCCACCGCAGCTTAACAGCACGTCAAATTCTGTCAAACTGCGGCCGCAGGGCCGCATTGGTTAAGAGCTGTTGAGTTGCTGTTGAATTTGTACTATTAAGGGGGAAAAGCAAAAACTGCGGGCACGTAGGAACATCAGTTTTAACAGCAGGGCGCAGTAGAAGTGGATGGAAGACATCAAGACTGCGGCCTGTCGAAAAAGGGCTGGGTAAAAATGACGCAAGTGCCGCAAAGTGCCGCATCATTGACGCAGCACTGCCGCATCAAGGGAAGAACTGACGCATCTGCTGCCGCATCATGTCCCACTCATCGTATCTAACTCTCCCTGGCTTGTACATAGTTCCGACAACGTCATATACACTCAATACATCGTATAAAACAAACAAACAAGGAATCCGAACGCTGTTAGTGATGACTTAATCCTGTGTCAATCCGGTTCAATCCTCGGAAAATTGAGTCCAGTCTTCCTCGAATCATGGCATCTTTGTGTGTTATACTCCCATTGCGCATTTCGCTTATTTCCAAATCATATCAAGGGTCCCAAAGAGCAACATGTGCACCCAGATAAACAATACTTAGGGCAATTCAAAATGGATACACGACGTCCTTAACTTATCTGCCTCTGTTCAGGCTCATTTCGCTGCAATATAAGTAATGGTTAGTCCAATATTCCACAGCCTGGATGTCGAAAAGTGCGATCTTGGAACCCTGAAATCCGCCACTGGCATAATCTTCCAAAAAACCGTGATACGATGTAGCAAGACATTCAGGAACACAAATTCGACCTGTTTTTTAATGTGAATTCACTGCATCACCTTCCATGGTTCTTTCCGTCGCGGTGTATCCTGGGTTGCATCTATACACTTCAATCCGAAAGTCCAGCAGGAAAGGCTGTTACTATTACATCCAAATCACTATTGCAGCATCTAGTTTAGAACCGGCGTTGGGAGCAGGACAGCATCCGTCAGCACCGCTTTGCCTAACAGACAATATTGATGCACCATCCAGCCCATAGTAATTTGCGCCTGTAAATTATCCAAATGCTGAGATAGCTGATATGCCATTTAAATAAGCAACTGCGCACCAGGTCAGGACCTGCAATTATATCGATGATATATTGCGAGGCAAATCAACAGCACCACGATGCGCTGTGGCATGTCAATAGTAAGTTGAGGAATCTAGTACAGCTACTCAAAACTGGAACCTAGGGACAGTGTAACTCGACCAAAGGGTTCTGGCAACTGCCGCATGGACTGGAATGCTTTCATATCTACTGTTTTCGGCTGATCATTTGAATACAACATTCAAGTGGGAACCCCAACAACTGCTTTGGCCTTCGGAATTGCTTCTAATACACGCTTCTTTCGTTTCCACGTATCAATTCCAGCACCTGAATAATTCAAATCCCGGTTCTTGTAACTTTGAGATGAGATCAAAAGAGTTCCCACGGTTCAACTTTCTACTCGATCGCACTTCTCGAGGGCTGATGCGACCTAGCGTTCTAAGAAAAAGTTATTCTAGATATATTTTGAGCGTGGTTCATACAAGTTTATCTAGCATACTATACTGTGTCTGTTTTCCAGTCCCCCCCTCCCCTTTCCAGCCTAACATCATAGCTTTTCATCCGTTCTCAATTATGGCGCACGGATTCCAGGCGCTTTGAACCATGGATAAGTCTGCCTCGGATGACGGGAGCCCTTGACTATTTTCAAGCAATCGACCGAGGACAAACACCAGCAACTGAGATTTAGACAGTGATAAATTTGGACGTAAGACAGTACTTGGACCGTTCAAGATTAACTGTTCACAATAAGTCGGCCGTAAAACTATATTCGAACAGGGAATGCTGGTTATTTCTCTTCCTACCGTAGCACATGGCAGAACTCCTACGGTTCAAGTCCCTGATAATTGATCTGCTGCGGCATGATAAATATATCATGTCAAGTATCCACAAATTTGAGTTCTGGTCATCGGACTTCACTGCAGTTAGTGTGAATGACTTCATCGTCTTCTTAGTGCGCTCCTTGTTGGTAGTCTTCTTGGTGCGCTCCTTATCCGCTGGCTTTGAGTTGTTAATGGAACCGCCACAGTACCTGCACTAGAAATTCCCACCTTAAATTTCTTCCCCAATACAGAGATAGTGGGACCAAGGAGTTTTCTGCGACCGCTCACTGTGATAATTTATCCATTCGCAAGAAATGATGTGTTTGTGGGCAACTGAGAATATTCAAGATGATCCATAGACGATCATCGAAACAAGAGCAAGGCATTGATATACAGGGCACCCTGCATTTAAACAAGGTTTCAACCTACACCGAGCAGATATTTCAAGACTGGTTGAATTGATAATTGTCCGGCCTGCTTGACTCAGAACGCACAAAAATCATAAAGGCATCACAAGGCAGATACAATGGAGTTCTTATCGACACAACTAAAAATCAGGAATCTGGTCGTCCGGAGAAATTGACGTCGTTGACGCGGTATGATGCGACAATCTAGAGGACACTACTCAGTGTTCCTAGCGATGGAAGAATTGTTATCCGTTCCTGGGCAGTCATTACCGGATTCACCTGTCTCATCCTCGCGGTCACAACGGAATTGTGAAGGAGTCTGCATCGCTGGAAAACACCCTACTGGTTTTATCTAAGGACTACACACTGGATACATATCATACACAGGGGAGAAAACAAACCTTGCATGGAAATCAGACAGATGCTCTGAATACTGGTTGGCTTAAGCTAATCTGAGAGTGCGACTTCAGCAGCGATACAGAGTTTTAAAACAACAGTGCTGCAGCAGTGACACATCGCTGCCGCAACTGGCGCAACTGTGCCGCATCCGTGACGCACCACTGCCGCATCCGTGACGCACCACTGCCGCATCCGTGACGCATCACTGCCGCATTGTTGACGCATCATTGACGCATCCCTCCCGCACCGTCGACGCATCCCTGGCGCATTTTGACGCATCCACCCCAAATTCAACCATGCATTTGAGGCTGTCAAAGGTTCGTTTCAATCCATATCTCAGTGCTGCAAACACTTTAAACTGCAATAAAAGACCAGAAGATACCTTAGAATACGAATTGAGGTTGAACTTCGTTCAAATTTACGGAATTTGGAGGAGTAAAGTGTTGTATTGCGATTTTATCATCTTCAGGCACAATATGGCGCTGTTTAGTCTTAATCTGAGCATCACAAACAGGGAATTACAAGGGCGGGAACGCGATGCGTCAATGATGCGTCAATGGTGCGTCAGTGATGCGTCAATTTGCGGCATTTTCTCCGGGCCCGTCGAAAAGCACCTCATGAACAGCCTCAGGGTCAAGGTTCAAACGAAGTACGGTTGAAGTCTGTTGAAGTTAACTGCGCGCAGCGTTCCATGAGAAACTTCGTCCGTTTGAGGGTCGCGCCAAGAGTAAAATTTGTTTGGTCTGGCCTTGGCTTCGTCTTGGCTTGGTTTTTGAGTGAATCAAAACACAAACACAAGCCCGACATCTCATTAAGAAAACGAAGTATCCTCGGATCTTGGGAGTTTCCACTTGAACCCAAACTACAACGCGTACTGATCGCGATATTCGGAACGAAATATCAGGATTGATACAAGGGATCCACCCTTGACGGAAGCCATGGCCCGGGCGCCCATATATCAGCCAAAGTAAACTGAACCTTAAAACGGTTGGCTGACAAAGTTGTGCAACTAAGTCCCCGTCGAAATGTCTTAGGAATTGAGGACAAACCGTTTAGAGGACACGGAGGCGACAATCGTATCGTTGTTAATTGGACCAATTTCACAATGAGCATTTTCGACTGCGATATGATGCATCTGCCCCGTTCACTGAAGATGTAGCCATTTCTCCCTGCCAATTCAAATTGAAATGGACGAGTTCCTGGGCCTGTAAATTACTCGCGAGCTACCGAAAGTCGGTCACCCTCGCCCTATAGCTTGTCTGGACATTGTCTGGACATTGGTGGAAAGTGTTCGTCAAATTGGTGGCTGCAATAATTCTTTTCCGGTACCCACCGTCGGAGGCATTGATTATGAACATCATCATCTCGCCTGGGTCTCCGTCGGCAGCGGAGGGCGGGATACGTTGGAGTGACGGAGTCTCGGCCTCGGCGTTGTTGGCTTTTGGTGGCGCATCCCTTGTGTACGTTTTCCGGCAACAGGTTTTGCCCGCTCGCCCGTACATGTAGATAGCATGAGGTGTCTCAGATCTCAGATCTGCAGCCCAATCTCGTCTGGCGCTCACTCAAATTGTATAAGTATACTGTATTTTTTCAATCAGATCGACACGGGGTGTGACGCGTGACCTACTGGGACCATTTCGACAATTCGATACCACCGAAATTTTGGCGTGACCACTGGAAAATTTTCGAAAATTTCACTGCAAAAATTCGTTTTTTGGTGGTTTTGGGGGATTTTGCCCTGCGTGATGCGAATTTTAGGTTCGATAAAGGCCTGAGTGACGCGTGACATCGACCAAAATTCGATAGCGATACGGTGGTGCGTGACACGTGACTATCGATCTGAATGAAAAAATACAGTACTGTACTATTAAGTTCAATTCGACAGTCACGGGTCACAGGGACCCTTGTCGGTGTCGAATTTTGGTCTGTGTCACGGGTCACTGCGGGCGGTTGTCGAATTGGACCACCGTGACACCCTCGACGGCTCACCTGAAAGTACTGTTTTTTGCACATTTTCGTGTCGAAAATGTCGAATTTTGGCCGTCGGTCATGGTCACCGCGGCCAGTTGTCGGCCGTCGAATTTGGTTCAAATCGTCACGGGTCACACCCCATGTCGAATTGAACTTAATAGTACAGTAACTGAGGAACTCTGTTTCTCATATGCCCGCTGTACATATATCTGCCACCCGGAAGCCGAATTTGAATATAGACTATGGTAGGCCGTGCCCTGGAGTTGTGAGAGGCTAAGTCTGCACTTTTGAAATCGAATCGAACTCGGGGTAAGGTGGGTCCTCGGTGTGAGGTGGGTCGAACTGAAATATACGGTTGCCCAGCAGGGTCAAGGTCTGTTTTAGGCAATTGCTGATGCCATTACCTGGTGTGCGGGAGTCCTGGCACTCCGTGACACCTCAGCTCATCTATGCTGACATGGTTGACCAATGCATAATTACGAGCGCATATGCCCAACAATGTAACGGATCCATAATTTACCAGGCAGATACATGCGACGGCGAGGTTTTTAAAATTTTATGGTAACTAGACTCAACTGCAGTGTCCCCCTGCAAGATTAGAAGTAATGAGGCCCCTGGAGTGGCTGAATATCAAGGTTCCACTCTCATCGCCGCATTCGGCCATCAATATTTGCTCGGCAGACATGTGATCAGCAAGAGGAACTTTCTCCGCGTTAATTTAACACACAGGCCACAGCTTTAACGCGTCGTTTCACATATACTACGTGTTGATCGCTCTACCACCTTCACCCAGAGATTTCAACCCTGAAATCAATCAACACCCAGCCTGATTTGGGCAAGAACTAGAGCTTTTGCCAACAAGAAATGTCCAGTGCCCACTCCTACTTCTCTCAATACAGCGCTAGCGGAACTCAAGCCTCCGAGTCGATGTGTTTTATCTTCAAGCTCACTGTTGTTGTCTTTCCACCCGGTGTATGTGGTGAATTCCAAATGAGTTTATAACTTTTTATTTGGACTTGAATGCATCGAAATACTACCGTACACAGAACACGCACGTATTCATTCTTCGTCCAAACTGTCTCCAACCATAAGAATGTTTACTTCTTTTGTAGTTCCTAGTCAGAATAGGCAGCAGTGAGATTCTCAGGCATCGAGGACATCCAAAAAACACATCATTTCAAGTGCTGTGAAGACTTATCGATGGCAGAGAACTCTCTGGATTTTTGGTCATATATAAATCTGGAGCAGTGGTTGTGAAATTGTTACTGTACTATTTCAACGAAGTGTTCATGGGGTGTGACCTGTGACCTCAAGTGTTCAAAATCAAAGTGTTCAAATCTCCCTTTCGGGTGATATTCCGGCTCTGCCGGGGCGAAAAATTCCCTTTTTGAGACGGAAAAGCTCGAAAACCTCGATCCAGAACGGCCAAAACCTGTGACATTTTCTAAAAGTGTTCAATTTGGGCCTGGTTGTGACCAGTGACTGAACACTTGGTTGAAATAGTACAGTACTTATGAATACGGTAAGTATGAATCTCTTCGTCTTTTTCACTATAATTCTACTCTGATCATCGTTGTTTAGTGCCACGAGGTCGCCGCAGATTATCTGATGCATTGGACCTTCCAAATTCCCAATGGTCGACTTGGTTGAATATATTCCTCGCTTTCGACAGTGAAACTTGGCATCATGCTCCGCTCAACTCCCTTTTGGAGCACCGAGAATGTAAGTCCTTCCACCAAGTGCCAACAGTCAAAACCATATGGTGATTTTCATCCTCGCGATGAACAGCACCATTATCTGGAAGTCACACTTGGGTACTGCCGCGTTTATGGTCAGGGCTCTAATCAGTTTATTGAGTGCAGCTGTCGATATTTGGTCAATGATTGTACTCACAATGTTTTCAAGGACTTTTTTGGGACTTTTCCTTCTAGCCCTGGCAGACATGCAACTTCAGCGGACAGGTAGCCACAGCCACGTACACTGTCTAATTCATTTCCCCGCGTTGGAGACCTGCCCTATCATCGCACAAGTGAAAAATCTGACCTGTTGTAGAAATCAAGCCACTCCTAAGCTGAAACATGAGAAGGCCACTGAAGTAATTATAATTTGGGGAATCAAAAGAACATCAATCACAGTATAGGAGTGTCATCGATAGTTAGCTGTGGGTTGAGACTCGAGTTAAGAGTGGAAACATTTCCAACATCGCCAAGACGGCCGAACCCTTTGAGCTGGAGTACTGAGTGTCTAGAAGAACAAAACACAGTCTGGAATTTTGGATATTCGCGTATTTACCGGGTTTTCCCGGGTCTTAGGAGTACCGGCGCGAACAAAGCTTAGCCAGAACTTCAAGTGTGCTAGTACGGGAAGCATAACTGAGCTGCAAATTCGGGAGCTCAATGATGCCAACTTTTGGATGAGTAAACAAAAAGCTCGGACCAGATCACGCTCGGTTCTGAGATATATGTACTACAATAGGTTCTAGGACCAAGCACAACTCGAGGTTGGGTGGGGGCCGGAGAGTTGATAGAGAGCACAGGACCAAATCTATGCAGAGTCAACTCAGCCTGCGGTGGTACAAGAATACTTGTGAGCAGCTGTGGTACCATAAATAGTTGATGTCAAAGCGAGTTATAGCAGGACGGACGAACTGATCTTGATGGACGACGCAAGACGCGCGTGAAGACGCGACGCGTTGAGATCAAATGACAGTCAGCGTGATGTCGTATGCACCAGAGTCACGCATAACAGTTCAAGGACCCCAACACCAAAATCATGATTGCATCACCGAAATAGACCTTGACCCTGGTGGGCAACCGTCTGCAACCGTACTGAAATTCCCTCCTTATCATTGCCTTATCACTGAAGAACTCGTGATTCCGGCCTCTGTGATGTCGGAACGTGATTGCTCAAGTAGAAATGGGACTCGTGGCCGGAATCTGAGTGAGTGTCAGTCTAGCTGAAATTTGACAACTCATCCGTGCGCGAATTTTAAGCCATGAGTCGGCAAATTTACATGCGCATGCCCCTCTCGGGGAGAAGGTGGGAGGACCCCGGAAAATACCCCAAAATGTTAGGTCCCAACTTTGCCCAAAGTGCCATTTTTTGTCTAACAACGCTGATTGGACCGGACTTATCCGGACGTGATGGCATCACCCTGAAAGGGTAATTTATAGCTCCCACGCCTCCGAAACTGCTCACTTTTTGATCGCACCAGCGTTTCATCTGTTTTTGGCGGTGTTTTCAGCTGGTTTCTATGTATCTGCTGCTTTTGAGCCATAAAAAGCCCCACCAGATGTGATTTGGGTGATAAAATTTTGGCAAATCTCAGGCCAAAGGTCCCATTTTTGTCCAACCAGGACCTAAGCTCCCGACCCAAAAAGTCCATTTTTTGTCCAACACGGAACCTAACATTTAATGGTATTTTCCGGGGTCCTAAGGTGGGTCGAACCCGGAGGCGGTTCGAACTACACGTAATTCCGAACTCGGAGGCATTTATTCGCAATTACATGATCATGATCGGCATTTCCAGGACACAGAAAAAGTTGGTACCTTGTTAATTTCCTTGGTTGCTCAATGCCTACAGCCTGAGTAACACAACCAGTGACGTATCAAGGCGGTCCAAGATATCCATTACAATTATTCCACGCTCACAGTCAACAATTTCCACGACATTGTAATACTGCATATCCGTCCTTCCGAATCGCGAATGAATGGAGGATAGGAGGATGAGCATAGAGACGATCAGTTGCGCATCCGGAGAAATTTTAAATGCATAATTCTGCCGGTCGTTAGTAGATCACACTCAATTGAAACTGTCCGGATCTTAATTTCGAACTCGGAGGCAATTACAGTATAGAGTCATGATCGGCGTTTCCTTGCAACCATGCCATTTTTGACATTCCGCCTCATTGGTTTACGCTAACTTGGGAAAAACTTGGGTACTCCGACCTACCAGCCAAATGTAGGGCGGCCTCTCGATCCATTCTTTCATACCGAAGGTATCTCTTTTTTGCTTATTCGCTGGAATGACAATCCGAGCAGAGCCATCTGTCTGGGAACTTTGCTCTGGGCCAAGATAACATACGCGCAGAACTCGCCACTCACCACTCATTTCAAGATATTCACCACTACTTACATGCAGTGTTAATATTTCGCCAAGGACTGTTGCAGCTTGGTTGCGACTCCTCATTACGGCCTTATGGAATTCATAATTCGCATGACACAGTGATCTGTACATCCGCTCCGGATCCTCCGAATCGTTTCCATGGATGTCTGAAGGATAGGAGGTTGAAATTCGGTTAGTACATCCAGGGAAAATTCAAACACCCATTCGCCACTCTTGAACTCTTGCTTTTAACGACGTGTGAATTGTTTGAACTAACTTGAATGCCCGTATCTGTATGCAAAAATGGTTACTGCACCCGTTGTGGGCCAACTGCACCCGTTTTCGCGCATGAAGACCTACAAATTTATTTTTACAGCGGAATCATATTCGGGAACATGTCGGGAACATGTATCGCCCATATGCATGGTCATTCCGTAAACGCAGATATTAATAACCTCCGTCTAATTCTGACGATTCTGTAACCGTCTTAAACAGATAACTGGGTGACGTCCCCGGATTCTGTAGTCTCCATGGACAGCGTAGATACAGGAGAAATTTGATCCTACTTAGGAATGATGCCGGCCCCACGCGACCAGCGTTTAAAGAACCTGTTACAGTATCTACGAACATTCAAAGATCTCTACATTGACACCCAGTAGGACCCCTGAAAATACCCCAAAATGTTAGGTCCCGACTTTGCCGAAAGTGCCATTTTTTGTCCAACAACGCTGATTGGTCCGGACTTGGCCGGACGTGATGGCATCACCCTGAAAGGGTAATTTCTAGCTCCCACGCCTCCGAAATTGCTTACTTTTTGTTCGCACCAGTGTTTCATCCGTTTTTGGCGCTGTTTTCTGCCGGGTTCTATGGATCTCCTGCTTTTGAGCCATAAAAAGCCCTACCAAATGTGATTTGGGTGATAAATTTTTGACAAAACTCAGGCCAAAGGTCCAATTTTTGTCCAACCAGAACCTAAGCTTCCGACCCAAAAAGTCCATTTTTTGTCCAACACGTAACCTAACATTTTGGGGTATTTTCAGGGGTCCTCACCCAGTGCGGGCATCGTGCCGTAGATTGTCGAAGTTTCACCTGCATCCATCCATTCGATTCTTTTGGATTTCGAGTTTCAACCCTCAACATTCCTCCCAATCGCATGAATTTACGGCCAGTTGGCTATGTAGTCGTTATCGCGAATTTATCACGATCCCCACGATCGACAGCAAGCGACGGGTCGTCCCGGCGCAGCAGACTTGGCGGGGCGCACTATCGCATCAGGGCAGATCAGGGCATCGACAAATTCAATGTTCCCGAAGTATTACTTTGCCGGCCGGGTTACAACGAGTGCAGCTCAGCCTGTGAAGGGCGGAATAGGGCGGAATACTGGGGGAATTCGGGCGAGTTGGAATTCACAAGGAGGCCCACGCAATGGAAAGAATGTCGCGAAATCATACAATAAGCAGCGAAAATCTTGCCGACATCCAATATACTGATCTTCCCACGCTGCGCCGCGCGATCAGCGATCGCTGATCTCGGATATTCGGATACTCAGCATCAGTCAGCATCTCTCAGTCATCTCTCGGATGTTCGGATAGCTTCGGATAGCTTCGGATACTCGGCTGGGTCCGACGCCAATCATCCCGAACAGCGCCGAATACAAACAGGAGTTGCGCCGGCATCAACGCATCGACGCTGGCATCAACGCCATCAAGCCAGCGCCCCAATCAAGGCGCGGCGGGATGTCATTAGAATGTCGGAGAAATAACCTCCGCCAAGTATGGCAGAATGTCGAAGAGATAACGTCGAATGCATTGGGTGATTAGGATGACACTGTACACTGAGCAGCACAAGACAAGGCAGAGCAGGAGTTACATACTACATAGCACAGAGGACAGAGGTAACACATGCAAGCGTCGAGGGTCGATGCTTATCATTTTCATCCAATTCCAATTCAATAATTGCATGAATGAAATTCGTTGGCAATGTCAATGCGGGGAAATTTGTCGTGCTCCGAAAATAATCTTCTAAAAGTGCGCACACACGCATCCATCCTCACCGACATCGGCACCAGCGGCCCATCCCGCCCGACGGCGACGTCCATCGGGATATATTAACCACCACCAAATCAATCCGATGGCGGTGTCTGTCGGTGTCAGATCCGGCGCATGGTGTCAGGCTGCGGCACTTCCTCTTCAGTCCGAATCAGTCCCAATCCCGCTTACTTGCTTGCCGTTACTTACATCACGTTGTGTACGTATAAACGTTGTGGCGCAAACGGCAGGCGCAATCCAATCAATTGAAATTGTCTTCCCGTCTTCTTATCTACGTTACCTGCGAGTTGTCTTCCTCCCTCCTTCCTACCTTCATTCCGTCGGTACACGTCTGCTGCGCGTTTGTAGAGCAAGCAAGTAAGTTGAGAAGAGAGAGAGAAGAGTCAAGCTAGCAGGCTAGGGATGCCCGCGCCGCTCGTCGGCTGTTGACGACACCGCCTTATTTTACGAATCCACCGCCGCCGCCGTCCTCGCTGCCACCTTTTCCGTTTTCCACATCGGCCGACGATCCTCCGACTGCCGCCGACGCCGCCGACGATCTATACACGCCTTCTGTTGTCTTCCCGAAACATCCAGACCTCCCCCGCGCCGGTATACCCCGAATGCCCGGCCCCGCGCTCGCGTATGGCCCCGAGCACTACTCCGCCGCCGACGCGGCCGAGTACGTCGAGCTCACGTTGGTTGGGAATTACATTTTGTGTGCGTGTTCTGTTTCTACTTTTTTCCCTTCCCATTTCTTAGATTCGCCCTTCTCTTTTGGGTTTTCGATACGATTCATTGCGGGATTTGTGGCGATATCGTAAACTGCGGATCTGGATGTACTAACCCATGCACCACAGACGCCACCGCCACAATGCTCGTCTACGAGCTCTTCACCTCCCTCGACGACGAGGTCGCGCGCGTCTGGAGCCTCAAGTGGCGCCTTCCCAAGATACTGTTTATGTTGAATCGATATGTGATAAGGGCGATGTTGGTGTGCGTGTTTCGGCTTTTCGCTGCCTCTCTTTCCTTCACTTCGTTCCCCGATCATCTATTTTCACGTTCCCCGATCATCCTTGTTTTTCCTCTCCGTATCTTATTCGTTCTTTTTTTTACTCGTGGCTCAGTCGGCCCGAGGCGCGAGATGTCCTCTCCGTTCATTTACGTGTCCCTCCCTCCCGTTTTTACGGTCAATCGGTCCGGGTCCCGGGTCCGAGTGCACTGTCAAGCACACCCTTCCCGCACCTCCCAATCATTTTTGATGCGTCTCCCGATTATCTTGACGTGTCTTTGATCCGTCATTCCAACCCTCCTCCCGCCTTCTCCCGTATTCCCCGCTTCCGCCCGTCCTCTCCCGCTTTCGCCCGCCTGCTCCCCTTGCGCCTCCCCGCCCTTCCGACTGCATATCTCTATATCCCGTCCCTACCCTACTCACTTCCTCCCCCCACTCATACTTATAAATTCAATCCTCCTCCCGCTCATACTTATAAAGGCGCACTCTTAAGCTTGTTTGGAAATCGCCTACTCTCCCTCCTCCCGTTCATCCTCATATTTATTGCTTCATCTCTCTCGCTTCATGCGGATGCTGATGTACATACAACAGCGCCCTCTGGATCCTCGCCGACTTCCCCGGCACCTCCGCTGAGTTCTGCCGCATCTACTCCTACTGGCAGATGGCGCCCCTCCGCCTCGCCATCCTCGCCGCGCAGGCGCTCGTTGTGATTCGGGTGTGGGCAATTTGTGAGTGTTGCTTTCATTTTCTTCTCATTTTCGCTACCCCCGCTCTTTTCCTTCCGGGATCCACGTTCACCTTCGTGGGATTTGTTTGTTTGTTTGTGGGCGGATCTAACTAACGAGATCCACAGACAACAATTCGCGCAGGATGTTCTGGGTGCTAGGCGGGCTGTATGCTAGTGCGTGTTCCGTTATTCTCCTTTTCTGTTTATTCGCCTCTCCGCGTTGCTTTCCTAAAATCCTTCTCCATCTGTGTCCCTCTGTCACGACGCGTGTGTGTCCCTCCGTCACAACGCGCGTGTTCGTTCCCGGACGCGGAATCCCCCTCGTTCGAAGCACACGCCGCTGCTAATTGATTATTACACGAGATGCTAATCATATCATTCAAACAGTGGAGTTCGCGGCGGTCGCGACCTGCGTGGTCGGCGCAACAATTGATACGCAGGGTGAGTGCTCGCCCTCGTCATCCTACTTTCCTCCTTGTTGCATTTCCTGTTCCGTGTTGGTTTTTCGTTCGATGTTGGCTGCGGTTCGATTTGCTGGCGCATGTGGAGCTCGGAGGCGACTTGCTGGACGCGAACCGATACGCAACGTGGGGACGTTGCGCGCGGGTGCATGCTGGGTGACTCCTCCGCGGGTTGGGCTTGCCGGATGCCTCCGACTTGAACTCGGGAGCACACACACAGTCCGAGACCTCTTTCGTTTTCCGGGCGGCCATCAGCTTGACGTGTCGTCCGCGGGCTGCGCCCTGCATCCGAGACTCCGACTTGAAATCGGAGCACGCCGGGGATGCATTTCCATGTCGTTTCCGGCGGCCATCAGCCTGGCGCGCTTTCTTTCTTCCCTCTGTCTGCGATCCGTCCTTGGCGGCGGGCCGGGTTTCACGTTCACGGCGCGATCTGGTGGCTGGATCTTAGCGCGCTCCTGGTGGCGCCTGAGATTGCCGACATCGGCGCGTTCTGGCCGCCTCAACGCATCTCTGCGCGTCAGCACGATTCGATTCACTCTTTTCGACGTGTCTCCCTTCGTTCCGACACGTCCGACTCGACTCGAGTTTCCGGGTTTCAGGGTCGCTGGCTGTGCTGTATGCTGCTTACAATACCACCTCCGCCGCGTTTCGTCCTGGACGATGGTTTATCCCAGGGCTGTGATCCAGGCTGTCTGGCAGCTGTGTCTGTCATCTCCGGCTAGGTGCATGGAGTTGCAGTTGGCGGGACGCACGTTCATTCCTCGTGGCTTGCCCTGCCGTTTTTGTGGATGTGGATGCTGCGTCGGTGCCCGAATCTCGATGCGGACGCGTATTTTGTTCGGGAACATAGCTATCTATCACCGGGAATGCATCTATCCGTCGTCGATGACGCGATCCCAAACCTCAACCTCAACTCTCCAATTTCCTCCAATTACAATGGTTCGAATAGAATTCCCAACGCTAACAATTATTTCCCTTTCCTCACAGGCGTCGCCCAACCCGCGCCCCTCTCATGCGGGCTCAACTCGATGTCGGGGCACTTGTTGAAGGAGTACGCGAGCGGGACGTGGATCGCGCCGGTTTGTTTTGAGTGTGAGTTGAATTCGTTCAACTCTTTTCTGGCTATCTGCATCTTCTGCATTCTTCTGGTACATCTTGGTCTTATTTTCTGCCCTGGTTCAAATCCTCGTTTTATTTCTCTGCTTCCAATTGCGGTGTTCTGCTTTCAATCCGCATCGCGGAGACAGAGAGAGGGGAGAGGGCGCGTCGATACGATGCGGATGGGATGGCGCTGGCCTGGCGCGGGCCATCGATCCTCGCGGTGGAGGCATGGATCCTTGCGAGTTTGGGTAGATGTTGCACGGAGCCACGCACATGCACGGAAACCCTATGTGTGTATCGAGTGGATGCCCCGCGACGCGCGGGCCTCGAGGCGTAACTGGGATCCTACATGCATCCGGTGGTGACAGACACGTATCGGTGGACGGGTTCCTCTCCTATCTACCTCTTTGATCCGCCCCGCCCAGTTTCTTCCAAATCCGAAGGACTCCCTTGATTATTTGTTTTAACTCGCTCAATTATCTCTTCTACTCATCTGATTATTTCTTTCTAGTAATCATGCTCGTTATCACCCTCGCCAAGCTCGCGCCACGGTGGACGTGGACGTGTCGCGACCCGCCGCGGTCTCCGACTTCGCCGTCTGAAAGTGGGAATGGGCGGCCAGGACCGAGGAGGACGGGTGTACTGGGGAGGTTGGGCTCTGGGGGGAATGTTACGTGCGTGCTTTCTTTGCGTTGTTTCTTTCATCGGGTGGGATCGAGTCGGTTCGAACGCGACTTGTCGTGAACTATCGAGCGCGCCATTCTGGACTGGGTTTATTTAAGCCGGCTGCTAACATTTTCTTTTAACAGCCTGGACATCCTCGCGCGCGACTCGCTCATCTATTTTGGCTTCATTTTCACCTTCACGCTCACCAACGCGATTATATACATGATCAGCTTTTCGTCGCATTACCATGCGATATTGCTTGGGTGAGTTTCAACCTCTTTTGCTCCCTACTTCATATCACCTTCTTCTCATTCTCCTCCTATGATACGTTCCTTGATAATTTAATTTTAATTCTACTCGTTAAAATCCCGTATACTCATTTACTAACTCCACCCCCCAGCCCAACCTCCGCCATCTCCTGCATCGCCGTCTCCCGCATGATGATCAACATCCGCTCCCTCCCCACCTCCCCGCACATGCAGCACGACCACGGCCACAACGGCAACGGCGCGGAGCTCAGCTTCGCGGACACGTACGACGATTGGGACTCGACCCGCGCGGAGGTCGGGTCGAGAGATCGATACTATGAGCGGGGATCGAGCAGCTATACCAAAACGGCGAATGCGTATCCCGCGCCGAAGATCAAGTACCAGCCCCAGCCAAAGACCGCAGACCCAGAGGGCGGGTACACAAACCTCCCCGACACGGCGCGCACGGCGTACTTCGACACCGCGTCGCCGTTCTCGTCACAGTTCCCTGCGCATTACAAGGCCTCGCCGTCGTCTTCGCCCTCTGCGGCCAACGGATACTCCTCATCATCGCCCTCTTCCTCGAACACCTACTCCCCCTCCTCGCATCCGTTCTCCTCTTCGTACTCCCCGCCGGATGCCGACACCGAACTACACACCAACGTCAATGACTACTTCAACTTCTCCTCATTCCACACGCATCCCGATTACCCACCAGATACGTACGCGTATGGGTACGGCCGCCCAAGACCCGGGAGCGCGCGCACGAGCGGGGACGCGACGCGTGTGAATGTGGGGGAGGACGAGGATATCGAGATGGGGGTGCGGAAGGGGAGTTTGGGGTAGTATCGGTGGTGGTGAGAGGGAGTAAATGTGTCGAAGGGAGGCTTTGGGACAAGGAAATCTTCTTCGCCCCGTTGATGAGGGTTGGGTCGGGGAGGACGCGGACAATCCCCAGCCAACACGGGCGGGCACCGTGATGCGCATCGCGTGCAGCCCGGTTAGTTCCAAGACGGCGCGTGGCGCCAGGGACGAGGTGTTCTTGTGACGAGGTGCGTATCCCGCTAATGCTTCCTTCCACTGCCGTGCTCATAAACTCGTCGATCAGCCTCGATTCAACCGCGGGCGCCCTTCGACTTCAACTTCAAATTATGTATTCTATGTATTTGTATGTATCCTTCAGACTGGACGTCAGGTCGGCGAACAGCGCGTCATCGAACAGCTCCTTCGTCAACAGCGGACCGGCGAGAAAGTTGGGAACGGGAGGGTAGAACGAGAACGAGAGACAGAGAACGAGGAAGAGAGAGAGGTAACATACCCCTGGTTAATCGCTAGATGCAACACTATCCTTATTATCGTATCCGCTGTGTAAATGTGTACTTTATTGGTTGTGGTATGAATATGGGTTTGGATTCGGGAATGGAAGGAGTGGGATGTAGATTTGGGCGAGGTTGGATTGAAGTTGTTCTAGATTTCAGAGGCCAAGCCTCCAAGGCCGATGCCGACGAAGTGGGTACTGTGCTTTTCTTCCAATGCCATCCTCGGACTGGTTCAACCGTGTCGCAATAGCGAACGAATTCCACACTTGTCACTGATCTCACTGATGACCTTGAGTTGATTGACATTCCCTTCCCGTCCAGAGCAAGATGATATAAATGCATAGATTTTTCTGTTAAATGTTTAGGTATTACAGTCTGGCGCGATGTTACTACGCTCTTTGCCACAGCCAACTTCAACTGGCGTGTGTCAAATATTGACCATTTCTCCTGAGAAAGAGGGCGTGTCCTGTTGGCTCACTGATTTTGAATCACTCAGATTCAGAACGCTCCACCGTCGTAGTCACTGCGTTGCTGTGTTCCCCGAGGATGGATGCACTACCTCCTTCCTTTTTCTTCATTGGTCGTTTGGCGCCCTCAAGTACAATCGAGTTATCGATTCGAGTGTTGTTGCGTTGCTGTTGCAGATATCCCGTAGACACCTCGAAAATAATTGGCGCGAGACTAGCTTCAATTGCTGATAATGAACCCGAAAGGCCAGGTTTTCTTGCGGGTCTGGGGCGTTGAACTTCAACTTTGGGAGGTTTGGGAAATGTCACCCCCTAGAACCCCAAGCATTTTTTGCTCCGAGGTATCTGGCTGTAAAGATTTTGGTTGAATAGTGGTAATTCTACCCAGCCAGACACGGTACGCAATTCAGCTGAAGTCGGCGTAACTTCGAGAGTGAAGTTCTACAACATCTGGAAAAGAAAGCCTGGCCGGGCGATGGAAGGTATTTTGTCACTCAAGTTTTACCATCAGCCGTATATTTTTAACGCATAGATTGGATTCCCACACGGTCGCAGATCCGGCTCCGCGGGTTTTCAATTTCTTACATTTATCCATGGCGTGATGGTGAACACTCAGACAAACATCATTATCTCTCAATAGATCCTAGGTCCCGGCTAGTAGAACAGGGCGAATGGGCGGAAACGTCGGGGACGGATGGACGATGGCGGAAATTCAATAGTCTCGGTGAAGAACCATGCCAACATATCCGCGGATTAATTCCTATCTATTACATTCCAGTCTTCAGGAACACCGACCCGCAGTGCGGGACGCTTGTTGTTACATCTCCTCGTTCAAAAACATCCCGCCCTGCTGATAATAATCTACGCCGCGTTTGATCAGCGTAAGGCTGACGTCGGTTATGTCGTTCAACGGGAATACTGCTTGGTGCTGAAGTCTCAATTTGTATCCCTGACTGCGGGTTCATACGCTATGGCTGTACTTATCGCTGCCAACATTTCTTCAGGTACTAGTAGCAGCTTGAGTTATTGGGGGCCGGAGATTGACAGATGAGTACAGATCCCGTACTGTGGTTTCACAGGATACGTCAGTTTTTTTTAGGTGCGAAAGATCCGCGTGTGCATGAGCACAGAATTGGCACGATAAATATTATTTTGGGACCTGGAACATTCTCACGGGTGCGGCGACCTTGGATATCGTGGTATTCAACCCGAGGTATGGCACATTCTAGCTTTCAACGTAAGTGCAGGTTTGATGCCATATGCGCATCCATCCAGTTATTTCCAGAACTATTCAGTGATTCATAAATATAGACGGACACTCACTCGGGCATCGATGCGGATGATCACATACTTAGCAGCATACATATACTAGGAGCTGGAATCTTCTCATGCGCGCGGCAACCTTTAATATCGTGGTATTCAACCCGAGGTATGGCCCATTCTAGATTTCAACATGGGAGCAGGTTGATGCCATATGTGCATCTGTCCAAAACTATTCAATTAATCACAAGTACTTGTGGACGGACTCTCACACTCGGGCCTCGCGTTTCCCGTTTTCACAGAATGAAATCGGACAACTAATTTGAGCGAGCTACTGCCAGAATCGATGCTTACCCAGTTCGAGTCGTTGAATCACCCTTTCAGCGCGACTTGAAAATATTGGGGAACTGAGTACGCTGCCTGAGTGTTTCAGCCCCTGCACATTGGGGAACGTCGTCGAAATCTTTGTTGGGGTCGAGAAAATCCGGAGTTGTGCCGATTCAGATGCCCATGGATTACCGCTGATGCCATCATCGGCCTGCGATGCGCTTAGAAATCAGGCACGACTTGCACTTCTTGCCTTTGCCACTCATGTCTTCATTCTCGCCGCCGTCCGTAAAGAGTCAAAGCTATCAAGACTGAACACGGCGTCTGACTAGAACCATTTCCAAAGACATTTACAAAGACTCAAAGTCGGTACACACATTTGCCCTGACAGCTCTCACCGAATGGTCGAGACCAAGTTGACACAGACGCCGCATTACCTACTGCGTTAGCTTTTCAACTGTGAGACATTGGTAGACTGCCAAGACTGCTACACTCCCGGCTGTAGCTCTAATATCTGTGGGGACACATTCGCTACGTGTACTCAAATTTGTACGCGCAATTGGACGGCTGAACAACTCAGCATCGAGTTCTTGAAGCATTATGATGCTTCAGAGAATCTGTGACCGCTTGAATCCCTGGCGCCTAGCCAGTGCATGGGAAAATTCACACACGGCTCTTGCCTTGCAAAATACGCTACACTTCGCTCAGAACATCTGAAATAACACAGAACATCTGAAATAACCGTGACTCCGCTTGGTCGATCGTTCAAGGTGAGCGCTGCCGGAGACTACTTCGTGCTGGACGCGGACAACGGCAAGCAGTTCCACCTCGACCACTGCCAGCGTCCGTCCGCGCTCTGGCTCAACCCTCCATACCCCACCTGGCCTCACCCACTTCTCCCTCGTGCTCCCAACGGACAACTGGCAGTCCGCGAGCTTCTATGTGACTGCGTACACTCCCAATGTCTCGGATAAGAGCACGTACACATCGACTGGTGTGAATTGGAACAATCCTGCCAGCACCACAGGACTTTGCAGAATTTAGGCGCAAAGTTATGTAAACCAGTATGGCGTTCAGAATGCACTTTTAATAATCCGCTATGTTTTCATATGTTTTTCGGTTTTGCGCTACCTTTTTCACCAAAAAAATCTTTCTGCGCTACTTATTACACTTCAAGGCAGATCAAAAGAGGGCGCGGAAATTCTTGGGTTTCCCGCTCCCTCCTTTGAAGCGATCCAGATTTCCTCTATATGACCGGTCGGAAATCCCGCTACCTCCATTGCGGTAATTTGTGATCGCGCTACTTTTAGCCGCAGATTCTGATCCCGCTACTTTTACAGTCGGCGACCAGAATCGCGCTACTTTTGACTTTTCGGACTTGTGAAATTTCGGCAAAGAAAAACAAAAAAAAAAAACAAGAGAAGTTTGTCTTCACTGCTGGTCCCTGCCAGGCCAATGCGAGTCTGGTCATTGTGTCTCATGGTGTGTACTATTCAAACAAGTTGCTACGTTGCATTTGTTGACAGTCTGCCAACATGGGCTGCTGTTGTCAGAACTCACTGTTTGAGGACTCCATGGAGAGTCTCGACTCAGAGTCATGCCCACCCATCTCAGTCATTCTGTGCATATTCGGGCTCAGGTACTTGTTTGTTTTTTGTTTATGTCTTGTGCCCTGAAGCCTTCAGCTTCATTGTTTCACTTGTGATCCTATGCAGCCTTCATAACATGGCAAAATTTGCGCATTGCAGGAGACCTACCAGAGAAACTCTGCCTACAACAACTGCGTGAAATACTCTCCTTGGGTTTCACAGTTCCTGGATCTGCCCTTCCATATTGCTGTGCTTCCAGATCGATGCAGCGGACAGTGTGGTTTCGCTGAAACTGCTCCAAAACCTTCTGCCCGACATAGTCTTGCTGTCTCGGCAAGGTACTAGCTTGCTGCTAACAAGTTCTCACGAAAGACCCACCTGGTGCGTACCTTGGAAGTCGGTAGTTTGTCTGAGATCCAGTTGGCCAGTGATGCCTAGATCCGACACAGAGTCTTTCTTGGTTTTTCTTTTACCTTCAGCCGAAATTTCACAAGTCCGAAAAGTCAAAAGTAGCGCGATTCTGGTCGCCGACCAGAAAAGTAGCGGGATCAGAATCTGCGGCTAAAAGTAGCGCGATCACAAATTACCGCAATGGAGGGTAGCGGGATTTCGGACCGGTCAGATAGAGGTAGCGGAAATCTGGATCGCTTCAAAGGAGGGAGCGGGAAGACCAAGAATTTCCGCGCCCTCTGTTGGTCTCCCTTGAAGTGCAATACGTAGCGCAAAATGTAAGTTTTCATAAAAAAGGTAGCGCAAAACCAAAAAATACATAAAACATAGCGGATTATTAAAAGTGCATTCTGAACGCCATAAACCAGGGCTGATTTTCTGGGAACAAGAATATAATGAATCGCCGAGATGGCCGAGTCGCGAAATTCAACAGGTAAGTGTATGGTGCTCCGTTGTGACTCTGGGATCACCTCGTGGAGACGCCGAATAGGTCAGAGCCTGGAACACTCAAGCCATCGATTATTTCAGAACGACCCTGTTCTTTTCTGAGTCGCTAAAAGCTTTATCACAAGCCATGTGCTGTATCTCAGAACTGTATCGTCGTTGCAGATTACTCAGACCACCTTGAAAAGGATTCTTTCATACAGACTGTGGTTAAATTGACACGTTCAGCAGTCATGCGCAAGCGTATATACAAACGTTCGAATCCGAACGAACAGATGTTGCTTCACGCAATCTATTGGCTAACCCAACCTTCGAGCCAGCAATTTTCGCAAGAGTTCGACGGGTGTACCCTCGGATGCTGCAGCGCAGGGAAGTGAGACGCTGAGAGGGCTCCCTGGCACCCAATCAATAGCCTCGGGATGCCGGCCACCCGTTGGAGATAAACCCGCGGTGGGCGACGTACGTGGCAAGAGATGTACCCACAAGGGAGGTGGAGGTGCTCCGCTCCGCAACAGAGTGGCTGCCACCGATATGGGACCGCGGTACAATGCACTCTCGTCGGGGGCAAGTGAGCACAAAGTGTAGGAAATGGTAGCGGTACATACAAGCTCGCCGAGATCAGACGCGGAACCATGGACAGAGTTGTCATTGCCGTTCGAAGGAGCTGTCCCAGTGGCGCATTCGGGAACCTGTTTACGGCGGGTGATGATCTGGAAGAGGTTCGATAACAATGATTCAGAGGCTTCAGGTTAAACAGCCGGAATGCGGCGCGCACCCTGGCGACGATACTTGCATACGTGATCCCATTTGGGAGTTTGAGTTTCTTTGCCGCGTTCCCTCCAGCTAGCAGAGCCGCATCGAGCTCCTCGTTATCCTTTTCGAGGGCGGCGTACGCGTTTCTTGCGGCTTTTCGAAGGGTCTTGTCCGACACTTGCCATTTGGTCAGCTCGAGAACCTCGTGAGGTTTCTGATTCCAGGTCCCTGTGAGAACGCGGACGAGCGCTCGCTGCGTCCGGTTGAGCAAGCGCCGGCTGCAACGAGTTGATATGTCGTGAACTAAGTAGGTAGGAAGTATACGCACTCGACTCTTTTCTTCGACGAGACAGTTATAGATGTGGTTCTAGGCGGGGGCTGAGGGACTATCGTTACATCTGCATTGGCGGCTCGCCCTCCTGGTCTTGTGGTGGTCGATGGAGACCGGGTGAACGTCGGCAGAGCAGCATTTGCCGCGCGTGCTACGCTGCTGTTTTGCTGATGCCAGCTCGCGTAGCGCTCCTGGAGAAACACAGTGTTGTGCTTTAGGATGGAGTCCATAGCAGAGATGAGTCGCGGGCAGACCTGCGGCAACGGGATTCTTCCGCAGGACCCCCGGCTGTGATCTACTTATTCTGAAGTCACAGATTGGCGCTGGCACAAGGTACGGGGTCCGCCACGTTTAAGGGTCGGTCCGAACAGAGCAGTTATGGAAGCACAGAAAATGCAACCAATCACCAACATCTATCAGCTCATTCATTGCCATCTGCTTCTTTCATGGAAGGCGCCCACAGTCAGCAGGTTTTCCCAGCTTTCCTGTTGTCGAGGCTGACCTACACGGAAAGGATAGTTAAATTGTTTCATCTCAGTGACATGCGTATACGGCGAGATTGCGTTTCCCGCGTTGATTGGAAATCCGCATGGCATTTGAAGTTCATCAGCTTCCCACCAGAGTCAGGCCCGATAAAAATCCAGATGTTGTCGGCATGCCTGTGGCTTGTCCCAGTGATATTCTTGATTGTCAACCCATTCATGCTTCCAGAGAGGGTGGTCTTCATGTGTTCAGATATTGGAGAAGAGGGGTGCTGGGAATAATATAGCATACCGGAGCGGAACATCCGAGGAATCGGGACCCTGCACTATCAGGCTAGTAACCGGTACCCAACAGCCAGAAACAGATTCGGTGTATGCAACTGCCTCATTATCACACCATTCGGTGACTAAACACTTCGAGCTGTGGAATGTAGGATTTATTCGGGCGTCGGGTACGGTGCTCTCCGGATTCCCACTCAATAAAAACTAGGAACCGCCGGAATTCCCCACAACCCGGAATTCAGAAAGTAGACTGGCTTTTTTGCCTTCCGTTTTACTTTTTCTTGTTGGGAGTTGAGTTCGGTGATAATTCTCTCGCCGAGAAATGCCTTCCGTCAACACCTAACCTTTTTTTTTTTTGAGCGTTCGAAAAAAGGGAATGAGTCGGGCACCACGACATGTGCCTTCGCTAATTCAACCACCCTTGACGATGTCGACAGAACGTCGGGTTCAACTTCACTCACTCGAATTCGAGGTGGTATCGGTAGTCTTTCCCCCGCTACATACCTATTCCTCCGATACCAAAAATCCCCCATGAATCAAGGCAGCCTTATTGGTATTGTCGACGTAAGCAGACATTCTTCTGAGACGACTGGTCTACTAGCTTTGCAGCAGGTATAGTCTATTCTGGTATAGTCTATTCTGCTCCTTATTGGGCAGCTTTACATGCGTTTGAGAGGCAATCCCCAACGCTGCATGCCCATGCACTCACCTGCTTATCCTCCTCATCAAGATAAAGCGCGATACCAGAAAATCTTGAGAAAATCAATCAGACGTGGTGCACCGAGGACATCCTCATGAGCGTTATCTCGGAAGTATGGGGTTCGACTCCCCACGGCTGAAGGTCCCATCGCGACCACTTTTTTTTTTTTTTTTGGAATTCGAGCATGGTGGTAGGAGGGAAAGAGTGACAATGTGACGGTCACACAGTTCCGCGGTAGCGGAGACCGGTCCGGGACCCGGCTCAACAAGTCAAGTAAGTACGTCGACCGTCGACGAAGGGCACTCCGCACGCGCGGCAGTAGCCGGTCACCAGAGCCTTGCTATCGTAGTGGTAAACGTGGGTCGCTTTTACGCCGCTCAGCGCTGAAATGGAAGGCAGTCTGGACCAGACGATCATGGCCCATGGGTGGAGCGCTAGGGCTGCCCACCGTCCCGTTAACGGGTACGGCCGTCAAAATAACGGCCGTCTTTCCGAAAATTTGCAGCTGAGACGGGACGGGACGGCAAAAAGACGGCCATAAACGGGAAATTGACGGGACGGCAGCCGAGTTCACCGAATCGCGCATTTAGAACTGAAACTCTGAGTATTTCGAAGCTATTTTACGCCACGAGTCGTACCAGATGCATTCTGGACATTCTCTGATGTTTTTTTACACGATTGAAGCAAATTCAACCTGGGTTGAAACGAAGTTGAATCAATTCACGTGAGAAGTTGCTCCTACAAAGATGATTTCTGACCTGATGTGCGCAAAGTTCAACTAGGTACATGCATGCCTGACATTTAGCCAGTAATCTGGTTAATTCAATTCTCGTTTCTGCCAGTTTTGAGAGGAGAAAGCGCAAAACGCGCCTTCAACCCGTCTACGGCCGTCAACGGCCGCCAGTTGACGGCCCGTAAATGTTGATGCCCCAAGGCTCGACGGGACGGGACGGTATGCCGTCAACGGCACCCGTCACACCCGTCTTTACGGGGACGGTGGGCAGCCCTATGGAGCGCCGCCAGCTTCAAGTTTGGTGAGCGTCGATAACGAGTTTACCTTCTGCGGTTTCCTGGGTTGATTCAGAGGTAAGCCGACGGGTATGATGATTTGCTGATGACGTACCTTCTCCGCACTGAAATGGTCCCAGAAGTCGGCGATCAGTTGCATTTTGCGCAGCCGAGGACTCGGATGTAGCAGCTGGATGTCAAAGGAAGTTACGGGTCAACATGCAAAGCTGCTGAATTCAAACCTGAGTACAAATGAATTGAAAACGCACATGTACCTATCAACAAACACTTATGAGCGGACAGGATAGTTGGGACTGGGTGATAGGAGCTGGACCCACATATCATTTGTCGGAATGGAATTTCGTGCCAGAATGGATTTGTTCTCGACAGTCGGCCGTGTATGTTCATCGCGCCGTAAGAAACGGGGAATGGGAGAAAACGAAGCGCAGTGCGCTCCTCCGTCCCGAGACACGACGTACATACGAATCTGGCGACGATGGGCTTGATGCGGTAAGATCGGCGGCTAGGGATAGCGTGCCAGCAACGGGCATGATAGGGAAAAACGGAAGAGCAGCGTTCGAACAAAAGAGGGAGATGCTCGACAGAATAGTGTCGATAATCAATGCGAAGCAGAGTGAGCACATCCAACGGAGGTGGGGGGATATCAGAGAAGATATAGATGAATGAATCGGCAGGGAAAAAAGGGACGAGGAACCGAAAGAGACACGCACCGGACGTCTTCTTATTTGTGATGGATCGACGAGTTATTAGGTGTACCTGGCTGCAACGCGGTCACCAATAGTCGGCATAGTCTCCGCAGTCTCACCCTGTGAAGCGCGCTGTAGTGAATGGGCGTACAGTGGGGGGATAAGAATCATAAGAGGAAACGAACCGCAGTTTCGCCCAGACGTCGCGCCGTTAGAACGTAGGGCGAGGTAGGCGCGTGCGACGTGTTCGAGTCGACCGGGTTTACGGCGCGAGACGGAGTGCGCGAAACAGAACATAGCGAGGAGGCGCAGTGATGTGCCATGCTTGAACGCGCTGTTTCGCCAGGCACACGACTGACGTGTTTGTCTGGTGGAAGCTTTGGATGGCGGTTGGTATGGCATGGGCACGGCGCTGGTGGAGAACGAGTGTGTGCGAGAGGGCACAAGTCAGGCCAGCCGACGTGGTAGAGCAGGCGTACCACAGGCTCAAGTCGGAGCTGATGGGCCTCGTTTGGACGCGCGCCGCCGTTTCTGATTTCGGTGGGCGTGTACTATGTAGGGATGCGCGGTGTGGTTGGGGATGGCTTCCAGGAACCGTTTCGTCGTCGAGGCGATGGAAGGAAGGAAAGAGATAATCGCGGCGGTGCTTACAGGGCCCGGACTCTGCCAGTGATGATGTTCGCTGAGGCCAGATTGGGAAAAATTCCATCTGTTCCCTAATAGATCCCGGCCGACTTCTCTGGGCGCTTTTTCTAGGCATAGAACACTGCACATGTCTGGAGAGTTTTTGCGCCAGGGTCACCCAACAAGTTGGTGAATGTCAACAAAGCCTAAAAGGTCCCAGCACACCCCTGCCAGATTGAAATACTATGCCTGGGTTGGGAACAAGGTCCCGATAACAATATGCACCACTGTAAACAACATTCGTGGACTTGCGCGGTCTCTGGGTTATCAAGCTTCACGAATTAGTAATAAGCAGCTATAAGCTTATATACCCACGCTAATTGTTCGACAGTATTGTATCCTCCGCCTCGTTGGAGTTGGGTAATTGACCTGAATTGTTGAATCGAGAGTTACATGCACCGGAAGACATCTGGTGGCAGTAGAAGGGAAATCTGGCTTCCATTTCCGCGGAACTTCTCAGGCATGTGTTCGATCTTGAATTCCGAAAAATTCCGAAGCACCCACCAAATGCCGCAATGGCATGCCGCCTCCACGTGTTTTCTGATTGTGCTTCCTGACCACCATGGCCGCTGAGCTACCACACCCCGACGCCGCCATTATTCGCGATGCCATCCTTTTTCCTGCCGACGGTGGTACACCATGCATTGCACCGATGAAATTCCTTGCTAGAGAAGGCGCGACAACTTCTGCACATTGGAGTGCCGACCTCGATATTGCCGCGCTGTACAGGTCCGCAAATGTAGTGGCGACCCGGGAGAAGAGCTGGACTGTGGGCAATGGGGGTAACCGCCGGGCGTACATGCTGCTTTACAATATGAGCCCGCTCCTCCCCATCAACCTTTCCATGGCGCAGGTGGTCAATGCTAATCCAACCAATCCAGGGCAACGACTCTTATGGCGTGGAGACGCCTGGGTGATCCATGTGCTCCCAGAGGTCTCTGATGTAGGCGGGAGGGTGGGCGCATATTATCTCAACACAACCATGGCGGATATCGGTCCGCTCACTTCCCTGCAATCACAGTGGTACAATTCGTCTGAATGGCGGGGTTTTCTACGGTATGAGGAGAGCAGATGTACGTGTTTTCGTTGTGCAATTCCATGTTTTTTTTATCGTTGTACAGATCGTACCTCCGTCATGAGGCTGAGTGTCCGGGTGAGGATCAATGCATTTGACACAGAGGATCATGAGATTCAGCGAGCTGTCCTTGATATCGTAGGTCGATTCTTGGAGCGGTTGAAGGCGACCGGTGCGTCACATTCCATTATAGGCCTACATACTATTTTAATGGTGATTCGCAGAAGCACAGCAACTCGAGGTTGCGAAGACATCCCGGACGCCAAATTACCACCGCGATCCGTACACGCCGAGAACCCGCAATGTAGTCCTATATCCCGCAGAAGATGGAGCCCAGCCGCACATCACAGCAATGACTTTCGCAAAACGTGACAAGGCCAGCATTACGCTGGGCTTTGAGCAGATAGACCTGGATATTCCTCGCTTGTGGGGGCCCGAAAATCTCTTCTCCGCACGGCAAGCCATTTTCGTGGCTGGAAGCGACATCGACCCTGAATTGGAGCCCAACGAAAAGTATACACTATACTACAACCTGAATCCCGATCTTCCCATCAACCGGACGATGGCGCGCCTTGTGGATGTCAATCCGCAGCAGCCTGGCCCTGTCCCTCTGTGGCGTGGCGACGTGGTTGTCATCAGGTGGCGAGAATGGCGCCATGAGCACCCAGAGTACGTCGATATGAGTCCAAGCAATTTGGACACCTTCTCCTCCAGCATCATACCTGTGTGGTACGCCGGGGGATGGAGCAGAATCCTTGATTATGAAGAAGAGGACAGTGCGTATCAAGAATTCTCAGCTGTTCGTTCTGATGGTCTATACACAGACAAAGATAATCAGCCGCGAAGCAGGTGGAACCCATGGAGTATTGTTCTTTCGCTTACCGGCAGCAGCGACGACGACTGGCGAGTGGAACACAGTGCGCCTGGGTCCCATTTTTGTCTCTTTTGGGTCGTGAATGACATTCCCAACAGAGAAGCGGGTCCAAATGATCGCGCGTCTGCGAGCTTTATCGGTCCGTTCGGTCGCACTCTATTGCACCTGTTCTCTGTCATGAACAGGCATTTGTAGATCCCAACTCAACCACGGCCTGAGGCTGTAACGGTATCACTTCAATAAATCGTCCTCACCTGCGGCTGCATGGGCCGCACCCGTCACGGTCGGAGTCGACGCCGTTAGGATTCAGGCCGCCAGAAAGAAAATACTTCGTTGCCATAATCATAATAGATTCCTATACCATCCATGCACCCTGCATCTTTTCGATAAACATTTTGTTGCCGCCTCCCCAAGCAATTGAACAATCAGTCATTCCAACGGCTTGATGGAAGCAAGGAAAGAGGATGACCATGGCGGTGCTTAGGCCTTATAGGGCCCAGACTGTGATTACCAATCAATTGATGATGTTCTCACACTGCATGTTCTTTCTACTACTTACCACAAGGGGGAATCAATATTAAAATAAAAAATATAGGGTAGGAGGGGAGGGGGGGGGGGTCTAGAAAAAGGGCTTAAAAACTTTTTTACCTTCTTTTTGGGTTAGTTTGAAATAGCCCCCAAATGCTTTGAGAAGGCTTGAAAATGGTCCTTTGACCTGTCCACTCTCTTTTGAGAGTCATTCGAAAGTCATTCACGCATATTGATCGGAATTCCCTAATTGGGACTCGATCACTGCCATTGTGGGTGTAAACAAATTGACATTGACCTCCCTTCATCAATTAAAAGATTTCTTGTATGAATTCTCATGCTCTTGGGTGATTTTGGGGCTTGCCTCAGTGTGTTTGAGGTAGGAATTCTGCCGGAGACAAGACAAATGATGCTGAGTCAGATATATAACATTGACAAACAAATGATGGCCGGGTGAACCGTGGGAAACTCCTTCCTCATATAGGCGGACGGGGGGGAGGGGGGTCCAGGATTTGGCCTTGAAAAACTTTCCGACCCTATATATGAAATTCGAAAGTTGATTCCCCCTTGACTTACCACCACGGAAAAATCTGGTGCCTCGAACTCTTGTTTGAACTGCTCGCAATCAAGCTCAGAATGACCTCGGATGTGCGGGGCTGGGTGACATGACGTTCGAACGGGGTCATCAACATATGTAGTTCCCACCAAGGCGGTGAAGTTTCAATTTGTGCCGAGCAGCAATACTGTTGTTTGCAAGGTTGGCTCTCCGGAGGTACTACAGTGGTAGTAGTAGTGGCGGTGCCCTTCCCAAGATGGAATCACCGATCCCTTTGTTTCAGGTTTGGGTGTTTTGTATCTTGTAACAAATGCGTCTCTGGGGGAATTCAAGTGAGTGTATAGACAAAACAACGGTGGACGCGAGAATAATTCAAGCATGGAGCTGGCTAGACCACCATTGCGATCTTTGAAAGCAGAAGACTCAACCGAGTTTGGAACGCCGAAGAGTGAAAGCTTCTCCGATTTGAGGATCGATTTGGATTCCACTAGTGAAGTGCCGCCGATTTGAACGCTACCGACACTCACCCCCGCTTTAGCCCGAGAAATGGAGCCATCTGTCGCGATTGAGTCAGACAGAAGGTAGTAAGTCACCGCGGAACTGTCAATGCTTGTTCACCATTGGTGGCAAGGTTCAGTTCGAAAATCAATCCAAACCTGGACCGGAACGAACTGAACGCCGTGTCAGGTTCGACATAGGCCTGAACCGGACGCGCCATACGTGTTGGAACGTTGAACCGAATTTTCAGCAGAATTTTCAATTTGTCGGTTTCAGTCAAATTATAATCAGTCTAATCACTCACATTGAGCTATTTGATATCTAGTGTCTCCAATATACCCTTCGAACGTTGAAAATTCATAAAACCTTCATCATCGTGGGTCAAGATCAACAGAACATGCTGCTGTGTTCTGTACCTTCAAAACTGTGAAGTAAAAGTCCGAAATGTCTATGGGTTCGAACGTGTTTGAACAGGAACCGATTCCGCAACCGAACATGAGGTTACACTGGGGGCAAAATCCGGGGCACCTGGACTCCAGGTGCCTCCGAGGCATGTGGTACGTAGGTGCAATGGAGCCAATGTGCACAAAGGAAATAAAGGAATTCTCACCTTTATTTCCTTTGTGCACAAACACCCATTGTGACCCTCGATGGACATGCGTCGGAGGCACCTGGGATCCAGGTGCCTAGGCCTTTGCCCCCAGTGTTATTCGGTGTTCGAGCAAAACATGCCCGAACGCGAACTGAACAGAACTTTTCCGATCCTATTCACCACAAAAATTAATCGTTTAGACCCTTGTTCCATTTTGCCGCTGAGTAGCACTTCATTCAGAGAAAGTGGAGGGGACCACATGGATTTGTCGGGCCGAGGATTGATACGGCGCTGCAATACAAAACGGATACAGCGAAGAAAATCGGAATACTGGGGTTCAACTCGTTTTGAACGTGATCTTGGGGCACCTCGGCCTGGTTTCTTCGCCACGGAGATCAAGTCGAGTGCCACTCATGATCACATCAAACAAGAGCTTGTGAAACACAGTGATTCGGGTCCTTCCACTGATGTTTTGGCCGTGGAAATTGATTATTCAAGTATTCCATGGCAGTAACGGATTCATCGGATCGAAGGACATTCATACACATACCTCAATTTTAAATGCCAATAACAGTCGTTAACTTCCCTTCCTAATGAAAACTGTGGATGACATCACAAACAGGGGGTTCCCATCCAGTGAGAGCGGACCAAACCGCAAAGGCTTCATCAACCAGCTACGGATTTCAACTATTTTGCAGCTACTGGAGTCCCGGTTCGGACGGGTATCATCACACACCGCATCTACAAATTGTCAGACAATGATCCTCCATTCTCATATCGATTCTGAAACCGCATTGAAAGAGGATGTTTTGAAATTTTCAACCCGTCTTTTCTGCTGGTAAAACGGACTTTTGGCAGTGGACCCGAACAACTGGGAGCCGCAGTGGAAGCTACTGTTCGTACCACTGAGCTATGATGGACAGGTACACTGAGGCAGACTACGGATCTTAGGCTCCTAACGGCGCTACACCGGATCTGACTTAGAAATGACCCCACCCCTGCAGTATAAAAGCTGTATGATTTGGGGAGTTTTCACTATCTTTCCCGTGTGAAATTTACCCAGATATGAAATCCTTCCACCTTCTCACTATGGTCAGCCTCCTCTACATGGAGGTTGGCGCAACTCCAATCCAGAAGGTTTGTTGTGGTGATCTGTCCGCTCCATCGGAATGACTCAATTGTGCATAGGATGGACCCTTGTTGAAGCGAGATGTTAGTGATTTCTCCTGACTACTATGTGCATAGCTCAGCAGTGTGCAGTTTGTGAGTGATTTCTGAACTATTTTTACCTGTCCACAACCTGAGAGCCAACCATCAGATCGTGAGTACAGGCACAAAATCAGTTGCTGTTGGATGCTGAATATCGATCCAGGACGTGAGTAATCCTTTCTACTGTGAGAAATAACAATACAGCATGGTTTAGGATGTAAGTCATTTTGATCAACCCTGGACGGAGGAAGTGGACACTGTCTCAATCGCCCACAGGTGGTAAGTGGACTCTGGCCTGTTTATCTCGACGACAAATGAACTCTTCAAGGGAGTAAGTGCTTTCCTCGTGTATATACTCCCTAATTCATCCGTGATTTGTAGAATGTGAGTAATTGTGCCCCTCATATGCTGGTTCAGTCAGCGCTCAGCTGCCACTTCAGTTTGTGAGTTTTTTCAGAGATCCGTAACCTGTCAACTTGCATCATCTTCTTTTCCTTCTCAGGCCGTGAGTGATTCTCAACTGTCCATAACTGTATATTATTCGAACGGAACTGGCATTTCGAGTCCGTGAGTGATTTGTTGCCAATCCCAAAGGGTTAAACTAAATATCAAGAATAGGATGTGAGTGCATCATATGCATGCTTGCATAACCTTTGTGTAGGTGACTTATTTGTTGTTAGCTGGTCAGTGATTCGTGAAATGATCATCAGCCTTTGTGTCTTGTAAACCGGCCATTTTTTTTGGCCAGGTTGTGCGTAACTTTCTAACCACATCTGAAAGATGTTGCATTGGACTAACCACATGAACTCCAGGATGTGAGCAAATTCTTCATTGAACGTGGAGCTGCCTGCTTTGCCTCACATTGGATATCCATAGTCAGTGAGCAACTCATGTGTCCTGCGATAATCATGAGCACTGCTCATTCAGGAATCTGCTAGATTGTGAGTGATGCCACATGAGAGCCAAGTACTGATTTCCGAAGAACATCTGTTTGCAGGGGGTAAGCAATGCAGTATCAATTCTCAGAACGACTTGTCAACATAGAATCTCTTTCCAGTCTGTCAGTACTGCAATTGCTCATCTGATCTGCCACTTCTGAGCCTCCATCCAGGCTGTGAGTGGTTATTATAAATGCTAACTCTGTTTTCAGACGGTGAGTGAGAGTCACCGGTAACCGATCAAGGCCAGCAATACCGAATAAGAATGGCAGGTGGTGAGTCCACTTTTATGGCTGTGAAGGCACCGTTGGCAGACATGATAACACTTCTCAGACGGTGTGTTGGTTTGAACGAATTAAACATTATACTAGATGTTTATCATACACATCAGGATGCAAGTATTCTTTTGATTCAACCCAAAATAATCTGCTCATGCCAGCCTGCTGATTAGGCTGTAAGAGGATTCTCTCACCCAGAATCCTGACGCCTACTGAACTCCTTGCCAGTTTGTAAATGATTCCAATGAACTATACCTGCTTCACCGCTGAAAAGTAATAATCCAGACTGTAAGTGGATGCTAATGGGACAGCACACAAATGAAGCCGGCTTTCAGACTGTGAGGTTTCCCTCCTCCAATCTACTTTTTGTGTATTCAAGTCAGAACCAGTCTGTGAGTGCCTGTATGGTTTGTCTGCTTACAATAGCACTTACCTCCCCTAAGCCGGTGTGATTGGCTCACTTTGTTTCTGATCTAAAAAATTTATCAGTGAGCTGTATTTTCCAGGAAGTGAGTGGATTGATATCGCTGTAACACAAACAATACTCACTAATCTGCAGGAAGCAAGTAAATAGTTCCGCCGACAAAGCTGTGTTGCTGACAACAACATTCCTTTCTCCTCAGGCCGTGGGACATTCCTTGTTGTTCCATACTATAAGAAAGCTCTGACACGTGGATGTCTTTTTCTTCTGCTGCAGAAAGTGAGCAATTCATCTTCCAGGTATAAATCAGATGATCCCATTTAACCTTGCCGCAGGCCGTAAGTGTTGACTCCTTCCATCATTAGAATGTGATTAACAGACAGGATGTTTTCAGTTGGTGTGTGCTCTCTGTCAACCATAAGCACACCATTCCACCACTGATTTGAATGCAGACGGTGAGGGCTTGTTGGCTGATAATTGGTATGGCTGGTTGACAACGGTGTGCTTGTAGAACGTGGGTGCCTCATATCTCTTCTACCCCCAATTCAGTAGTTGATTCACCAACATTGTACATTAGGCTGTAAGTATTCTTCAGCTGGCCTCAATCATATGTGCTAATTCGCCGAGTCAGCTTGTGAGATATCTCTTTCAAAGTAGACATGACTTGACAACAATAACCCCATAATTTCAACAGGCGGTGAGGAGTGTGAATGCTGCCATACCATTCACTGACATCCTGCAGGCTGTGAGTTGCAATATACAGATCAGACTCAAATTTCATCACCACCAACATTCCAGTCTGTGAGTGATATTCATCAATACTCCTTCTCTTACATCACTCATCACATCTACAGGGCGTGAGTAGCCTTTGATTGTCTGCTCCTCATTTGCCAATAGCCTTTCTCTTCGCAGAATGTTGGTCATTCCCTCGCCTGGGCTTGCGTTTTTCATTCACTAAACCCCTGGATGCCCTTCCAGCCTGTGAGTGATTTTAAGAAGCTTGAATATATTAGAACACATAATCATTTGTTTCAGGCTGTGAGTAGATCGTAACTGGTCCTGGAGATTGTTTCACCTCAATTATTATTATTATTATTTTAGGCTGTGAGTCTTTAATTCACCTGTATTTGGAGTCAACAGCAGCTGAAACCAGTCATAACTTAGCAGGTTAGATTTCTTTGTTGACTCCAGTTAGATCTTGCAATTGTGAACCAACATTTCCTTTTGCTACAGTATGTGAGTGACCTGTGAACCAAGACAATCCCAGCCAGTGTGAACAGTGCATTAGGCCAAAGTTTATGTGAGCAACCAATCACTTCATTACATGTTCAAAGGCTGATAGACTTTTCATTTCAGCAGGTGAAAACACCAGCACCTTCCCTGTTCAGCCCACCAATTATTGGGTTGTTTGTTCAGGATGCGGCCGATGTGCGGTTTTCTTTTGCCGTTTTCTTCCAAATATGCTCAATTGCTGAGTATCCCTTTTCAGGCGGTAAGCGGCTCTTGAGCATCCTCAACATGGCTCAAACAACGGAACCTGTGATTCAAGGGCCTGTTGAAGGTGATTTGATTTTGATTACTTCACATTGTGGCTGGCTGATAGCAATAATATTCACAGAACAGCTAGAGGCCGTCGAACGGCAGACCAAGCCCTGGATCTTCACCAAGTGTTTCCTGGAGGTATGCGCGGTCCTTGTTTCTCCTTGCGTGACATTTTATTTACTGGATTTGATCGTAGTGTGTGTTCCTATGGCCTGTTGTGGACTTCATAGTGTTTTTTGAACGTCCATGTACATGAATATTCTCAATGCGTGTTTGTTGGCTCACCAGCAAGGCTGGTTTAACTCGCGCTGAATGATTTACATAAGATGTCCCCCGAGAGTTTGATGGGTTTACCCAAATTTCATCTCTGGCCAGATATAACCACTGCCACCAGTCGGGAGGAAGGTGCACACAATTATGATGTTCCTTCTTCATGGTGTTGCAATAGATACAGCACTTGATGTTTGATCAGCACCTTCGTTCATATGAGGAGATTCATTGTTGAACGGCATTCTCAGTAACAAGTGGTTGGTGAGAAGCCTTTTGACTCTGTCTTTCTCTCCACATTCTTTTTGATGTAATGACTGTACCTGCACGGCGCGGACTCGTGATAAACTACTAGTTGCTGGCTCGATCTGGAATCTTTCTCTTTAACTCAGAACATCAAGGAAGAACACAAGTTTTCAAAAATTTCACAGAACGGTTTCTGAGGTGAGTCCAATGCACATGTATACCTGGGAAGCAACGTTGGGAGCGGCAGTGCACAAGCCAGCAATCCTCGGTCCAACGATGGGCATCATACAATGGCGATACTATACAATTGATGTCGTAGAAGGGGGAAATCAATGCTACAATCCAGTTTCGCGGCTCAGCGAGAAAGGGTCAGATGGAGGTTAATCAATTGTTCCCCTGCCGCATCTGTTCATATCCTTCCCAAAACAGACCAACACGTTTTAGCCGCATTCAACGGTCAAAGCTGGCGTCTGTCGAGGGTGTTGAAATTCTCCATCCAGACTGGTGTGAACAGACAGGAGTTCAAGGTTTTGCACGTTGAAGAGGTTTCAAACGGGATAAAACTCCCGCTGCACTAGCGGCTCTGGCGAGCGCGCAGTGCAGCAGTACGGTGGTGGTGCTCCGATGTTAGCATTAGATAGGGTAGTCGTCGTAGACACACAGATCATTCCACTTTTGGCTTCACCCGCCGTGCAGACTTCCGTCGTCCCGCCGTTCTCCTGCTGCGCCGACTCGAGCCGACCAGACGGTGATCTTGCAGATCTCACGTCTCCATCTGGTGACAACAGCGCGATTTTTTAACCGCGAAACTCGCCCTACCGCAAACTGACACTGAAATTCACCGAAAACCCGCCCTATCCACTGTCTTCTGCCTCCGTTCACCGTCTCGCCGTAAACCTGTAACCTGGCTCATCCCCCGTACCCAACTCGCTCAGCCAACGGCAGATTTCTGCCCAGACCCAAAACCACGGACCTCGACAGCGACGACTCCTCCGAGTCATCGCTAACACTCTCGAGTCTTTTCCCCTCACCCAGGGCCAACACACCCTTCACACCAGCTACTTCGCCAGCCCCACCGGACCCAACCATCATCCGCTCTGCTCTCGTCACCATCTTATCACCGCCACCACTTCAAGACGACGACGACGACACCATGTCTGGCACCAGTGTCCCGCTCTTCCGCGGTGATGGAGTTGGCGAGAACGCCACCGATTTTATGAACGCCATCGAGCGTCGCATTATGCTCAGCCCCGCCTGGAAGGACGACGAGAAAATCAGGTTTTTTGCACTCAGCTTGAAATCGGGCAGCTATGCGAAGAGCTGGTACAGCAAACTGCCGGCTACCGACAAGGACACATTCAGCCACCTCATCGCTGCGTTCGAAAGGCAGTGGCCGGAGAAGGAGATGGCAGAGAAGGAGAAGGGTGAGCTGCAGGAGGAGCTCCTCAGCTTGGTGTTACGACCTGAGGATGTCGGTGTCCGCATCGAGGAAGAGGGCCTCTCCGAGTGGGGACACGTGCGATGGGTCCAAAAGGCGGCAGAGCTCGCCGCCCAGGTCCAGGATACCGGCGGTCTCATTCCGCAAGTCCTCAAGAACGTCCCCGACTCTCTCCTCCTACGTCTTGGACCGAAGCGCAGCACATGGGCCGAGTTGGTCCAGACCATGAAGGACGTGTCCGCCACCGACATCGCATCCGCACGGCGCCTGGAGGATCGCCTCGCAGGGATGGAAGCGTTGCTTACTACTGCGGGCACCACAATCACAGCGCTCCAGCAGCAGCAGACACCAACTCGGGGCCTCACAGCCTCGTTCTCGAACATGGCAGCCTCGTCCCCGGCACGCAATGACCCCGTACGCCGCAACCTCTTCCCTAACGCCCACGCAGCGCCTGCAAACGCTATGGGTGCACCTCGCAACATGGGCTATCGAGCCGACGTGGAGCGCTGGCGAATGATCTCCGCAAACCCCATCACCATCCACCCCCGCACCCCAGCGGGACAGGCAGCGTACGTGCAGCAGCTTGCCGCATTCGGGAGCAAACACGGGAACCGCAAAGCAAGCGAAGAGCGCCCACTCCCGCTGGCCCCCGGCACTGTTGCCGTCGGTTCTGGTGAATGCCACATGTGCGGAACGATGGGCCACTATAGCTCCGCGTGCCCCACCCCCGAAGGTTCACCCCTGCGCATCTCCGCCAAAGAGACGAGGTGGCGGCAGATTGTATCGTCGATCCGCATGCGCATCGCTCGTAGCGAGGCGCCCACACCCATTAACATTGTTGCCAACGTCGAGAATACCTCCGACTTCGACGTGTTCGGGTCTGCTGAATACGACCAGCAGGTCATCGCAGAATATCTTCGCAGCCAGGGAAAAGCGGAAGGGTTGTCGGGCTGAGTGAGCATGCGACGACCCCAGATTCAGAGACAACGGGAGGAGCAGGGGTCCCCGAGCGCGAGGAGGAATCGCTCGGGGACGCAGCAGCCGAATCTCGCACGCATACCCCGGGTCGCGGGGAGGGAGCTTTACCACCACGGGACGACACGGCGGTTATCTCAGATGCCCATGTACTTCCTTACATACAATCCCAAATCTTTGATTTGTATAGCGTGGAGGCGTGCGAAGGAAATCGGAAAAGTGTGCCATTTATACATGATGTGCTACTACAGGGGGAAGAAGGGGAGGCGACATTGGAAGCTGTCATCGACGATGGGGCGATGGCAAACGCACTCGACGAGGAGGCGTACAAAGCGGCGAGCAAGGCGCTGGGGCCGCTATCCCAGTCGCGGCGCACCCTCCGCATGGCGAACGGGCAACTCGTACAACCAATCGGGGTGTGGAGCGGAACCGCCATGCTCGGCGGTGTTTGCAGGAAGAGCCAGTTCGAGGTGTTTCCCAGCGGTGGTGCATGGACCATGCTCTTTGGGAAACCACTGCTCGAGGTGTTCGGGGCGTGGCACGGTTACGAGGCGGACGTGATCGTGTTGCGCGACGGCGACACAACGATTCACGTCACAAACACCCACCCGCATCGGAGACAAGTACAAGACGCGACCCCGGTCATGGCAGTGACCGAGGAAGCTGTGACGCGCAGAACCATCACGGGAGGAAGTAGCGCGCCTCCCGCGAGGCAAGCACCAGTCATACCCAAACGAGCGTCAGCCGAAATTGACCACACAAAGCTGACAGGGCAAACGTTACGCACGCAGTGGGCATCGACGCGGGCAAATAACAGCAGCTGGTGGCGGTCAGATCAACAGGCAACGGCGGCAAGCACAGCGACGCACGAAGCGATTACGGGGGGAGAGGATACACCCCCCGCGAGGCAAGTTCTTCTCTCTGATGAATCATTGCCACGGAACGTGGATAAGCAAGCAGCAACAGATGCTTGCAAGTCAGAATCGACGGGATCGGACCCGTGCGAGAAGCCGGCGGATGAGCCCCGAGCGCTCAGAAAGTGCAAAGGGAAAGGGACCCGGGTGGGACGACATGAGCGTCAGCACGGCAAGGAATGCAAGAACAAAGCACGCACGGGGGATAGCCAGCTAGAATCCCCCACTAGGCAAGTCCCTGCGGTAATGATCCCACGGATATCACAGGATGATACACCTGCAGTGACACCCACAGCACCCCGGATGAAATCCAGTGCGCAGCGACGGCGCGCGATTGCAGCGCGGAGGGAGAAGCGGCAGAAGAGAGGAGAGGAAATGGAGAAAGCGGAGACAGCAGAGCATCGGAAGAGGGCAGTGGAGGCGAGAACGGTGTTGACAGCATTGGTGGGCGAGCAAGGCTCGCAGCGCCAGCGATACACGAGGGAAGAGAGACGAGCATGGCGGCGGATGAGGGCCTTGGGCCAAAATGGGAGCGATCACGTGTCCCAACGCGCGAGAAACTCGAAGGGAGGTAGTAGCGCACCTCCCTCGAGGGAAGTCCCACCCCACATTGATTTGGTCGCATTCAATGTCACTGACACCCTAGGATGCAGGATGCCCCGGCGCGCATACAAACCAGACAGCCGAAGCGGAAAATGGCCTAAGAGATTCATCCGGGCCCCCGATCTCATATCTACCGAGCAAAATCCTGAGCCCAAGGCTCAACGCGCGCAACTCTCAGAGGGGGACTCGCGACCCCCTCCGAGGGGAGTAAAAATCGCTCCGAAGCTCAGAAGTACACTGCGTATTGACGCCCATATTGACAGCCGACTCCCACATCTCCGGGATGGGATCCCAAATCTCGGCGAACCGGTGCGGGAATGGACTGAATTCTGGCAGCTCGACGACGCAGCGGGACCCTCGAGGGATGATCCCGGCGTTGAACAACCCGAATCCGCGGGAACCACCGATAAAACACTGTTCACACGGAAAACCGACCCCCGCAATAGCCGCAGAATTGCGGAAGTTAAACGCCGCATCACCGTTGGAAAGGACCTGTCCCCGGCGGAGCGGGAGCAGGTTAATGCTCTCCTCGATGAGTTTGTCGACGTCTTTGGGCTGTCGATGAGCGAAGTCTACGCTGTCCCGGGTGCAGAACACCGGCTGGACGTGCCGGAAGGTGCAACTTTCAAGTCGAAAGTCAACCAGCGGCCGTTGAGTCCCCCGCAACGGGTTTTCTTCAACAAGGTCCTGGATGAGATGCTCGAGGCCGAAGTCATCCGTCCCATAAACCCGGCCGATGTCAAATGCTGTGGATCCACGACGCTAGCGCAGAAAGCCCACAATGGGGGCGGGTTGACCATTGAGGAGCTGCAGCGCCGTGTTGACGATCAATGCATTGCTAGCGGTTTCGAAACTGCGTTCGACACCGAGTTTGAGGGCACACACAACACGGCGGCGTCCTCCGGCGAACCCAAAGAGCAGAAATGGCGTGTTTGCCAAAGCTTCAAGGCCTTGAACGATGTAACAAAAGTTGCACCTGTGCCCCAGGGTGACATCCGTGCAAAGCAGCAACGCCTCAGCGGCCACCGCTGGGTGCATACCTTCGACTTCGCGTCTGGATTTTACGCGTGTGCCATCCGTAAAGAGGATCAGCCGTACATCTGCTTCTACGTGGAAGGCAGGGGCTACTTCTGCTACCAACGCATGCCTTTCGGACTCACTGGTGCGCCATCAACTTTCGGGAACATGACCGCGACCGAACTCGGTGATCTTGTTGGTAACCTCTTCGAGTTATTCGTCGATGATGGTGGCATGGGAGCCGACGACTTTGATACCTCACTCGCAGATCTACATGTTCTGTCATGCGGTGCCGGGAGCGCAAACTAACGCTCTCTGCAGCGAAGTCGCAGTTCTTTGTAACTGAAGCCACATTCGCTGGAGCTCGCGTTGGGCCCGATGGGATAAAGCCGGATCTGACCAAACTCACAGCGGTCGTCGACTGGGAAACGCCGAGGGATCTACAGAACCTCGGTGCTTTCTTAGGCCTGACCGGTTATTTTCGAAACCTCATCAAAGGGTACGCGAATATAGCCCAACCACTCACGGACCTTATCCGTGCAGCGGAAATTCCGCGTAAGCGGGGCAAGGGCGTATACAGACGGGCAATGCGAGGTCACACCCTAGCAGCGGTGTGGGGCAAGAAGGAACAGCACGCCTTCTTAGCGCTAAAGATTGCGCTAACCCAGGAACCTGTACTCAAAGGTCCTAAGTTCAATGGTACACCCTTCATCGTCACCACGGATGGTTGCAAGTATGGCTTTGCAGACATGCTCTCGCAATGGCACACCACAGTGGACGCCGACGGCAAGGAGGCTCGCCGCCTGCATCCCGTCGGGTTCGCATCTAAACGCACCTCCATGTCCGAGGAACGGTACAAACCATTTCTACTTGAATTTGCAGCGCTGAAGTACAGCCTCGATAATTTTGCCGATGTCATCTGGGGGTTCCCGGTGGAGCTTGAAACCAACTGTCAGGCGCTCCGCGACCACCTGCTGAACGACAAGCTGAACGCGACACACGCACGTTGGCGAGAGGTGGTCACTGACCACCAAATCATTGACGTGCGACACAGGCCGGGCAAAGGCAATGTCGTGGCTGACGGGCTGAGCCGCAAGTTCATCGGTGTACCGCTGGCGGGCGGCGACGGGCACGAATGGACCGTCTGCGAGGACTGGGAAGCTCGTACGGGGCTTACACACACATTTTTCCATGTCGCCGACACACCGCAATATTCTGACCTGCTCGACAGGTTCAAAAACGAAAATGTTTTCAAGCAGGTCATTGAAGCACTGCTCGAGCTCGACCACGGCACGTCCGCGCGCGAGCGCAGACGCGCCCGTCACCGAGCACTCGATTACTATATCGAGGACGGCAGGCTTTGGCGGCTTGGGCCGAAATCGGTGCGCGGCCGGGATCGCGTTGAGTGCATGACCAAGCTCGAGGCCATCGAGCTCGCACGCCAGGCCCACAAGCAGAACGGGCACTTCCACCGAGACCTGATCAAGGTGCAGCTGTTAGATCGCATCTACAGCCCCGCACTCGACCAGTCTATAGTCACCGCAATTACCGAGTGCGGGCGCTGCAAGAACTTCGGCGCGAAGCATATCCAGTCTCTGCTGGAGCCGATAACGCGCAGGCATCCCTTCGAGCTCATGGTTAGCGATACCCTGTCTATGCCGCGCGGAAAAGGGGGTTATCACAAACTGTCATTGAACATTGATACGTACTCACAGCATGTGTGGGTTGCAAAGCTCACCACCGCAGCGTCGGCTACGACTACGTGCAAGACGGTCGGCGATATCTGGCGCAATTTCCGCCGGCCAGAGGCGTTCATGTTCGACGGCGGGCCGGAGTTTGACAATGCTGCAGTCCGAGCGTTGTGTGAAGAGAATGGTGTCGAGTACCATATGGTCGCAGCGTATTCTCCCTGGGTAAACGGTTTGCTCGAGGGTACGAACGGGAAACTCTTGGGCATACTGAAGCGCCTTTGCGCGCCGGACCTAGGGGAGGATGAGTACGAGAAGATGGGGTGGGCAGATTTGCCCGAGAACTGGCCCGAGCATCTCGACGCTGCAGTCCTTGCGCTGAATAACCGAATATTACCATCGCTGAAATTTTCGCCAGATGAGCTCCTCTACGGACTAGTGATCAATACCGCACCGACTCCAACGGAGGACGCAGTATCCCCCGTTGACGATGCGGACGCGGGGCTGCAGATGGCCTATATGGGTCAGCTTCGGCTCGACGGATATTCGGAGATGATCGACCATGCAGTGCGAAGGAAGGCACAGTTCGACAGGAAGATAATGGTACGGGCGCCCAAAGCCGTTATATTCAAGACAGGTTCCCTCGTACAGGTGTACAATACCGACTACGAGGTCGGCACAACCTTCAAGGTTGAGCGGAAGATGGTGCCAATGTGGTCGGCACCCCGGCGCATCACGAGTCGTTCGCGCAACTCGTATAAGCTCGAGACCCTCGAGGGGCTCCCCATCGGCGGCCGCGTCAGCACCAGACACTTGCAGCAGTTTGTCCCGAGACGAAGCACCATCTTGCATGCGTTGCAGGAAGAGTGGATGACCGGACTAGAGGAACTGGGTAGAGAGGACATTGAGGAGGCCGACGAAGAGGAGCGAGTGGCTGGGACGCGACGCGGACGTCGCTTCAAGGGCGGGGGGCACATGCACTAGCGGCTCTGGCGAGCGCGCAGTGCAGCAGTACGGTGGCGGTGCTCCGATGTTAGCATTAGATAGGGTAGTCGTCGTAGACACACACTCTGGGGCGGCAACAGAGGATGAATTTTATCCTATGATTGCACCTATGGTAGGATGAATTGAAGCGGTCAATAGGTTGTATTTCACCGAACATATGTTGAATTGTACCTATCGATAGGTTGATTGGTGCAGGTTGAATCGGAGCCTATTTGGGGTCCAAAACATCCTATCGCCCAGTGCGGAATGTAGCATAATATCAACCTGTAGTTGGATAATACGAGCGTCCTATCATCAACCTCTTGCCTACGGTTTTTTATCCTTGGCCTCAGGTTGTTTAAAAACAAACAGACGATGCAATTTCAGCCATCATCTGCTCATATTCTCAGGTTGATTGGCAACAAATAGACAGCATATTTTCATCATAATCATACGGGCCATACAGGGGGTAAATAGCACAGAATTCCAGCATATGCAGTGCAGCGTCCACACGCTCGCTACAGAATCACATCTCGATACACGCACAAAGGGAGATTCGAATACGGCTGCCGGCAGGCGGTAAGAATGCTGATTTGACCCATTTAGTAATCGTGCACACCTTATTCGTCGTCCTCTTCCTCGTTCCTCCCGCGGTAGGAGTGCCCGCTGGCGTCTGACATGCTCTCATCGTCGTCCTGCACCACCACCTGCTCTTGCTTCGCCCTCGCCTTCCCCTTGACCTTCTTTGATGGACCAGCTCGGTCGACAGCAGCCCTCTTCTTGGCGGCCTTCTTCGCATCGGCAGTAGCGACCTTGGGGACTTTGCGTCTCCCACGGCGAGCAGACGGGTCGCGCTTGGCAGAGTTGGACTTGAGGTACGCGTACTCGGCCGGCGCCTCGAGCCAGCCATTCTTGTAGGCATTGCGGCGCTTATTCTTGATGTACTGCTTGACGAGCTCCTCGGTAGCCCAGTCGTTGACGTACCGCTTGAAGATGGGGTGACGCTCACGAGCCTTTCAATCAATGGATGGTGAGTGACATCTTGTGGAGAATGTGTGCTACTTACCACGGCAAAGAGCTTCGCTTTCACGTCTGCCGGGGTTTTAGCCCATGGGAGCTCCCAGTTGACACCCGCTTGGTGAGTGAGTTCCCGTACATTACGCTATGGGTCGGACATCAGTAACCGTTGACAGACGTGGCAAAACTCACCATAAGCGCTTTGTACATCTCATGGTCTTTCTCGTTCCCGCACAACCCCATCGCGTCCTGTATATTGAAGTCCTTCCCAGCAGATCCGGCAGGGCGAGGGACCATTTGGATCGAGCCCGCAGTGGCGCTTGGCTTCCCCGCGGTAAGTACCTGGACTCGCTTGCGGAGCTCTGCGTTGGCGGCCTTCGCCTTCTCGAGTTCCTCTGACCAATGGTGAGACTCTGTTGACAAAGGAGATTACAGCACACCTGTGAGTTTGTCCTCCTCTGTGTTTGCGACAACGTCCTCACGCCCTTGATTGGAAATATCGGTGGCGAAACGTTCTTTCAGGGCTTCCAACTCAGCCTGAAGACGCGCATTCTCCGTGGCATGATCCTGAATCGTTTCTGCACTGGGTGAGCAATAATTTATCCTTCCATAAATCAGAAGGTACACACGCTGCGCTAGGTCGTTACTCTGCCGCAAGAACACGACCTCCTGCACTGTGGACCCCTCAATATTGAATTTGACGTCCATTTCCTCGCTGTAGGGGTCGATATGACCATTGATACGGTCAGAAAGTGTTGCCTTTGCATTTTTTTGGGGCCGCTTATTCTCGTCTTGCACGACATTCTTGCTACGCGCAGAGGTCCGCCTAGGGACTGCTGAGGTGTCGGTGGGTGTTTGATTACCCATGGGAGACCACTGCGACGGTGCTGATGACTTTTTTAGGGCGGGGAATGTGGGCGGAGATGGGGAATTGAGTCAGAGCTTGAATTTGATTTTTTTCTTTGTTTGTGCAAATTGTCATATGGCCCGTGCGCACACAGCCTTGGCGAATATCATCCCGACTCATCAAGTCTGATAACTGTCTGCGAATGGCTCCGAAAACTCTCTGTCTTTGCTGCGGGCAGTTGATCTCTCGAAAACTGGAGAGAGAACATCGACGAATTGCCAATGGAAAGCCTTACGTGCCAACACCGGCTTTCTATCCCTCCCGCCAGAGGCGTGTCTTTGCTCCCAGCTCTGAGGCTGACAACATCGATGCGGTCTCGGACAACGCAGAGGCTGGGCCATCGGGGACACGCAATACATCACCATCTCGGGACTTGGAAGACATTGAGATGCTGTCGGATGCCGATGCTCCGCAGGATTTTGCGAGCGCTGGGGATCCTCTCGATGATGACGCAGCCCTCGGTGAGCTCGAGAAAGAGCTGGCACATCTTGAGGCAACAGAGATGATTCCCAATACATCTATCTACGATTTTTCTTCGCTTCCTGCAGCTGAGGAGGGCGACTCGGAGGATGAATTTGAGGATGGACCGGACGGACAGGATGGACATGATCACAGGGTCCGCGAGGAGGACAGTGAAGGGGAGGATTCGGACCAGGAGCCCGATATTTTTGATTGGGATAATTTTAAAGCTCCCACCGATGGCCTCGCAGAGTGGGATAAACTCGGCGAGTCGTACGAGGCAGAAGCGGCAGCTATTGGTACGTCAACTAATTCTTCCCACTAAACAAGCTTTTCACCATCCTTTCCTTCAGCCGATAAGCTCTCTGCATACGACCTAGCTATCTGCCGTGCCTTCTCGTACAAAGTCCAAACGAACACCACCGACCGAGCTTTCAAAAAACTTCCCCATGCATTTCCGCAGAACCCACCGCTTCCTAAACTCGACGCTCTACGCGCCCGGGTCAATTTTCTGGCGGGTTTCAAGCCCGAGATCTATGATTGCTGCGTCAACTCCTGTCTATGTTACGCCGGCCCGAATAAGGACCTCACTGCCTGTCCGTACTGCAAACAATCCCGTTTCCGGGCGAATGGGAAACCCCGTAAACGATTCACATACATTCCTCTTATTCCCCGCCTCATCGCCTTTGCGGGTAACCGTGAAATGGCGGAGAAAACAGCAGTACCGCGCAGAGCACCAGCATAAACCCGGGACGACCACAGATGTCTTCGATGGATCTCATTACCGTTCCCTGCGCCAGAAAAATGTCGAAATAAACGATAAGACATACGGCCATAAATATTTTTCCGATCCAAGGGACGTTGCCCTCGGAGCCTCCTGGGATGGGTTCGCGCCGTTTAAACGTCGAAAAAAGACAGCGTGGCCGCTCATCCTTTTCAATTATAATCTCCCCCCCGACATCCGATTTCACCTCGCATTTATCCTCGCCCTCGGTGTCATCCCCGGCCCGAATAAGCCTAAAGATTCCGATTCATTTTTGTGGCCGCTAGTGCAAGAGCTACTCCGACTTTCTGTCGGTCAACGTGCCTTCGACATTTTGTCGGGAAAGCTGTTTGCTTTGCGCGCTTATCTCATGCTGGTGTTCGGCGACATTCCAGCGGTCTCCATGGCCATGCGCATGAAGGGCCACAACGGGATTTCCCCGTGCCGTATGTGCAAAATAATTGGTTTACGTGTCCCCAACTCCCGCTCAACCGCCCACTATGTACCTCTGGATCGTTCCTGCCATCCAGACGTGCAGAACGATGCAAGTTCCACCGCCGTTTACGACCCAGCTAATCTCCCCATGCGCTCGGATGCGGAGATAATATCGCAGGGTCAAGAGGTACAAACTGCGCCGACGACGGCGGCTGCGGAACGGCTCGCAAAGCGCTACGGGGTCAAGGGTGTACCGATCCTCTCTTTTCTCAAGTCGCTGTCCTTCCCCCGCTCCTTTCCGTTCGACTTCATGCATCTAATTTGGGAGAATTTGATCAAAAATCTTGTTCTTCTCTGGACGGGTGAATTCAAGGGTCTCGACGAAGGCACCGGCGAGTATCAGTTGGCCAAGGCGATCTGGGAAGCCATTGCCAAACGCACATCGGCGGCTGCTGATACCATACCTTCCGCATACGGCAGCAGGGTCCCTAATATTGCCAAGGATCGCCCTAACGTGTCTGCCGAAATGTGGTCGTTCTGGACACTGTACTTGGGCCCGGTTCTTCTGCAACGCAAATTCCGCAGTGCAAAATACTACGATCATTTCATTGCGCTTGTCCGACTTCTGAACATCTGTCTTCAGTTCGAGATAACAGATGGTGAAATCGAAACGGTCCGGGTTGGCTTTATTGACTGGGTGCAACGATACGAAGAGTAAGTAACCCTTCAGCATTGATGGGAATCCCTTGGCTGATTTACCTTTGCGTGCAGGCTATACTTCCAATACGACGTTGAAAGACTGTCAGCATGTCCTCTCACGGTTCACGCTCTCCTCCACATCGCACCTGGCATCAAATTCACCGGACCAGTGTGGTGCTATTGGGCCTTCCCTATGGAGCGATACTGCGGAAGTCTCCAACCCGGTATTCGAAGTCGTCGCTTTCCCTGGGCCTCAATGGACCGGTATGTGGTCGAAACGGCACAGCTAACTCAAATCAAGACCGTATACAATGTATTTGAGGAGCTATCGCTCACTGAACCCCGCGGTGAGATTCCTGGTTCATTCGCCGATCCCGAATGTAAGTCTTTTTGCAGTGTCTGAGTTTCATTTTTAATTGTGCAACCAGATCCGTCTTGTATTCTACTCCCTCCTAAATCGCCCATCATGCCGACAAAGACACAAATCAAGTCCATTGCGGCAGCTCTTTCAACACGGTTAGGTGTCCTAGTGCGGGATGTTAATACTGCTCTGAAGGATGCCAACATCGAAGAATGGGGTAAAGTTCAACGGGTTGACTCCGAGGAAGGTGATACTATGCGTTCATGTTCTGTCGGGATAACTGCGGAGGACTCGCGCGATGCAACATATGTTCGGGTGAGTTCAGATGTTGAATTCGCATTTATGTGCGCTCTGAAATCGCCCTCAGTATGAAATGCTTGTTGATAAACAGGCTCGGTTCAAGAAGCGAGCACCCGAATTTGAACTGCAGACTTTCTACGGTCAGCTCACACATATCTACAAGATTCACTTCCCCACAGCATGCACACTGCTGAAGCTTCAGGAACCTACAACATTCATCTTGGCTGCTATTCGCGCTTGTGTACTCGATGCCCCAGAAACACAACCTCCCGGACTGGATATACACTTCTACTCGCATCACGGACACCTCGACGTTATTGACATCACAAGTCTTCAGGTCTTGGTAGGACGACTACGGGTCCGGGACAGTGGTGAAGACTGGGCTATTATAGACCGGAGTGGTGTCCTTGCCCGTGCAGAGTGGTTGGGAGAAGATGGCGAAGGCTAAACTTTAATAATTGTATGCTCTACTGGCGGAATTTCAATCTGGTTTGTATTCAACCTAGTTTAGATTTATCCCATCATAGGTTGACCAGGGCGTCGGTCAAGCGGGATTGAAATTGAGCCAGTGCTAGGTTGAATGCTGTATGTCGATATTCATCCTGCGCCATAGGTTGAGATTTAATCAACCTAAAATGAACCCAAAATAGGTTGAAAGGCGTTATTCAACCTACGCCCTGTTGAAACTCAACCTTGGCCAGCTCCATAGTGACAGATCATTCCACTTTTGGCTTCACCCGCCGTGCAGACTTCCGTCGTCCCGCCGTTCTCCTGCTGCGCCGACTCGAGCCGACCAGACGGCGATCTTGCAGATCTCACGTCTCCACCGCTCAGCGTTCCCCATCGAGTCACGAGCCTCGTGTGAGCGACGAGCTTGGCAAAGCACCGGTCCGTGAGGTTCTTCGAACGAATCTGGCACGAGATGGGGGGAAGTACTTATCTCCAAGGAGGGCACTGGCAGTAATATGTAAGCACCTGACAACGCCACCGTCTGAACCGCCTTTTAATTAGGTGCGGAGCAGTGCTATTTTCTGCATATTCTGTTGTCAAGCCCGAAAAGACTGTCAGGCATAAAGGCCTGTGGAAGGCAATGTGTCCATGACGTGCCATCATGGGAATGAAGCCGTGACGAAGAAGATGGTGGTGAAAATGTAGTGAATGACCGGATGGGCTCCTGCGTCCGAATACGACTAAGATAGTTAGATGGAGCAGGGACGGCGAGGATTAAAAAATACTTCTATTCCTAGGCCTGCGCGAACAGGGTTGAGGTATCAGCCAACAAGAGTACAGTGATTCACCGGTCATTGATACATCAAAATGATGGAGGTAATATTTGAGTATTGATTGCACTTTGAGGAAGTCTGAAGAGGGCAAAGATGTTTTTTATCGTAGGACTTGAGCCTCCTAAATTTTTAGAGCAATTGAGAAAGAACTGGTTGTGCAATGAATAAATTTGACTGTATCATTGACCCATTGACCCAATCGCCTGCCAAATTGGGAATTGATCTCAACCTAGTTCTCTCTCTGTGAACTACTAATGCCCCTGAGACTTGGGGAATGTATTTTTCATGTTTGATGCTTCCATATGAACAAGGTTTGAGCATGGAGTGACCAGTGGTAGTTTCAAGACTGAGTGTATCATTGACTGGTGGTATATCATTGACCGGTGGATCACTGTAGCCGGTTTCCGCGCCTGACGTTGAAAAACATACAGAGCCATGATAGCATAGTTCGCCGGCAATTTTCGTATCCCACTCGAGGATCGCCGCGCTCGCAATGATGTCTATTGGAGTGGTTAGCACACAGCAGATATTCTAATAAAAGCATTACACCTCGAACTGCAAATAGTCCAAATCAGACTCCTATTCTATTGCAACGAGGCCGAGAATTTACTTACACGGAAGGGCCCCGTTACCGTTCCCGCGAGATGGTGTTTGAGAGCGTAAAGGCGCGAGTCTGGAGATGGTCGATACGTCCCGAATTGATGGATCTCCCACCAGTTCAATTTTTTTCATTGGCGCCCAAGCATGGAGATGGAGTTGATCATCCGGAAATATACTGTTTTACCCCGTTTAGCGTCCAACTGTTGCGTGTCTCTTCCGGAAAAAAACTTTCATGAGCTTTCATGACGTGCGAAGAGGCGTCAGTAACATTCCCGATGCCAGGTTGTCATATTCCGTCTGATAATCGAATACCCGCACCCTGCATAGATAGACAACATTTGAAACCGATGTGGTGTTGACACGAATCCTGCTGATAGCCTTGCGAGATTACGGTAGGGGCGGTGAACGAAGACATTGAGGGCTGGTCGCATTGTCCGAGTCACTGCGTTTAAGGCCCTGCGAGACTTGGACAGGTCTGAGCCGTCTCCACTGCGCCAGGCGCATGTAGACTACGGAATGCGTCTAGATCAACTAGACGCGCATAGCCACCACGTGACTAGTCCGGTTTAGGCGGCTCGGCGCGTCTCCTCATTTCCCGCCACATCTCGCCACACAAAGGCTATGTACCGGCTCGTGTGGCATCCATGCGGCTGGTTTGAACGCTTCCAGGAGGATTCGGATCAAGGTATGGGTTGCGCCCAGGCTTACAACCATGATCCGCCAAGAACTTCTAGCTCCGCGGACCGACTCGGAGGCGGCAGGCCAACAATTAACTCTTTCACACTGGGTCGACAGGTGAAGTATGTTCATACACAAGGACTGAATTCCTTTGAGCGGCTAAAACCTGAACTCATGTGCCTCATGAGTCTGGATGAATGCAACCATCTTTGAAGATTGTTGGTTGTTGGAATTGAATAAATGTGTTGTCCTCAAGTCACCGATTCTCGTTTCCACCTCGCGATTTATATCTGCCTCCCCTGCTGAAATGTATGCTTGAGGTTCCAACTCCCGCAATCTCTCTGGTGACCATCTCCTGAAATCAGGATACCTGGTGTTGGTTGTTAACACCGCTGCTTGGTGATTCATTTTCTATTGGCGGCTTCAGTTCACCATTCATTCGCTATCAGACCCAACGCATGGTGAAGTTGAAAGATGGAAGAAAATTCCCTGCATCATGAACCAGTGGATAGATCTGGCGGTCGTAATCATGGTTCGAAACACGGACAATGGCACGCTTTCGGAATCACTCGAGGTATAAATTAGATGCTCCGTAGAAGGTCGGTCCCTCATTCCCTTTCATCATGGCTTCCAGACGGGGTACCCGACAAGGTTTGTGCTTTCCATTCTGACAAACGATACCTACTGATCACACAGTTTAATAGCGCCTGAACCTTCCAGAAATCACCCTTCCGCCTTCGCAGGTCGGGCAAGGGCTTCGCTTCGTGGAAGCAATATTGCCGGTCTTGGATCCCGGGGTTCTTCGGGGTCATCTGCGGTGCCAGTCGTCCCCCCGTACGTTGTATAAATGACCTCGATCAATGGATTTTGACTGATTTATGGATACCCAGAGTTCACGCACACCAAACCTCCCATGCGCAGAATGCTCCCTCATTCCCTTCAGAACCGACTCCACCCTCGAGTTCTGACGAGTCGGAGGAGCTGCATAATCGCCCCTACATTCGCTGCATCATTCTCCTGGTTGCTTTCTTGCATGCAAAACACCAGGTGTCATTTCGGGCCTGTGCTCTGATTCTTGTTGCGTTGAATTTCATCTTCGGAACTCTTGCGGGAAATCTTCTGGGTGGAGAGGAGATGCCTCTGACACTTACAACTGTCTTTTCGCGTCTCGGCTTGAAAGACAAGTTCAAAGTATACCCCATGTGCCACCTTTGCCATAGGATCTTTCCCCTCAATGCGCCACATGACACATTATGCCCAGACTGTGACTGCGAAATATTCCGCCCCAACACCCATCGAATCCTCGCTCGTTCGACAAATACTGACCCTATTGTCGGTGGCGACATTGACATTGGGTTGATTACGAGTGGAACTCCGCATGTGGTCGCTCCAATCCAGGTTTTATCGGATGGTCTGAAGGACTTCTTCTCTCGCCCTGGTATGGTGCAGGCTGTCAACGCCTGGAAATCGACTCCCTCCGTTCCCGGAGAGCTGCACAATATGCAAGATGCGAATGTCTGGAAAACGATCCAGGGCCCTGACAGGAGGAAGTTTTTTTATGGCGGTAACTCTGAGCAGGAAATACGCCTCGGGGTGACTTTCAGCCTTGACTGGTAAGCTTGACAACAACACGCCTTCTCTATACTGATAGTGCTAGGTTTGGGCGTAAAACAAGCAATTACGGCCCCAGTCATTCCTCCGGTGTGATGTCGTTCTGTATACAGAACCTGGAGAGATCGCTGCGGTATGTTGAATTGATTTTCTCATTTTGCCCGTTGACTCACTGTTACAATCCCAGATATCGGGCTGGAAATCTTATCCTGAGCGGAATGCCGCCAGGTCCAACAGAGCCCACAGCCGCACAACTTCAGCATCACCTCAAGCTACAGGTCGATGATCTGCTCAAGTTGTACGACGAAGGTATTCTTCTGTATCCTCCGGAGGCTCCAAATGGTTCGTATCTCGTATTTTCTATCCGTGATTGATTAACATCGCGGTCCTTAGGTATCCGTGTGCGCGTCGCTTTGGTAGCTATCATTGCAGATCACCCGGCAATGGTAAAACTCTGTGGCTTTGCGGATCATAAACACAATGAGGCACCATGCACGAAATGCAAGGTCACTCGGGGGGAGATGTTTACGGATAAGTCATTGCGTAATGGTGAGGCAAATTCGGTGTGAATGAGCCAAACTGAATGTCATCTGCAGAGTATCGACAGCGGACTGGCGACGAACATCGACGGAGATGCTTCGAATATAAAAATCTTGCTACACAGGAAGAACGAGACAACTTCTTTACAACCTATGGCGTCAGATGGACCGAATTTGCTCGACTGAAGTACTTCGATCTTGTGCGGTGGACCATTGTTGACCCAATGCACAATCTACTCCTCGGTATTCTATCTTGGTCTCCAGTTGGATATTCCTCTGACCAGATTGCAGGAATTGCCAAAACTCAGTGGTACACACGTTGGATTAAAACGAACACTTTGCGGGCCGACACTCCGAAAACACCACGCGAACTCGATATCATCCACACATTTCTTGAAACGGTAGGTTGAACCTTCCTCGAGAAGGACAGAATCATTTATTTATGTATCCAGTTTGAATCCCCTCTCTGGGCAGGAAGGTTGCCGTTGAGAGTTGGAGAGCCTGCAGGGGGTTCTCTGACGGCGGATGAGTACAAGTTTGCGGTGACAGGGCCTTGGTCGATCATTGTATGACTTGAAATAATTATTTGATTACCCACAACTAAAACATAATAGATACCGATACTTTGGGATCAATCATGCAAAGACGCCGAAAAGGACCACCACAAAGCTACGACAAGCTACAACAAGAAGAAGCGATTGTGGGAAAAAGAGATGGATAAATGGAATAATTCGAATCAGGAAGAAGAGCCGCCGGAAGAACCTAAGATCCCCAAATTGCGCATGCGACCCGGAGAAGATGAGAACTTCCTTCGCTTTTCAACTGCCTTGAAGATCCTGGTCGGCAGTGCAATAGAAGTTCATGGTCCCAACGGAGAGGGGCTTCCGAGGGCCAGATCGCTGCTGCAGGAATATCTGCTTGGATTTTCCAGGGTACGCCAGAATTACCTTTGAAACTTTGCAATTAATCTCGGAATAGCTATATGGACCTGACCAGATGAAACCGAACCATCACTGGTCAGTTCACATCCCAGACCAAATTCTTGATTTTGGCCCCGTCTACACATTCTGGGCCTTTTTGACGGAACGCCTCAACAAGATTCTCAAGAACCTCAACAGCAACAACTGGACAGGTGGCCGTCTTGAGGTCTCTATGATGCGGGAGTTCCACCGTAGTTCTGGAATTGATGGAGTTGTGAGTACCGTTTTCCATTACGCTTATGCTCCGCTAATGCAGAGGCAATCAGATGGACAGTGTTGTTAAAGATAGCCCCGACGAAATGGAACGAATTTTCTGTCAAAAATTACTAGATGCGAACCGGACACGGACAATCGGCACCATACAGGATGCTTCCCAAGGTGAGTCTGATCGCTCAGAGTCCACTTAACATAAAATTAATGCCAACTTGCAGATGCCACAGTCCATGTTCGCCTTGGAGCTGTTTCAAACAAGGCGGAAAAGCTTTCCGACTTCATGATGTTTGGGTTGAAGCAATATTATAACAAGGTTGCACGTCAAGTGCACTTCCCGCGTGAAGCCAGTGTGAACACAACTGAGCTTCATTCATACGCTGAGACTTATAGTTTTGCACTCTTGGATGGCCGGCGAATTGCACCAGCCAGCTCGCACCGCAACTCCGGAGGATCATGTCTTATACAGGCAAAATTCGGAGACCCACCACAGACTGGAGAAATCCGCAGCATCTTTGTACACCGACAACCGGGAGTTCCCAACTCTGCGGGAACACTGCTCGCCTCTGTAGCCTGGATGAAGGAGTCAATATTCACACCCCTGGACAACGCTGAACTCTGGAATAAATTGTACGTGCATCGACTGGATCTCGTACTGGATGATTGTTCATCATTTTCTCAGCCCAGAGCTGGGCATCAATACCTGGGAATTGGACACGTACATTGAACCCCGCAACACAACTTTTCCCATGATAATTCGAGTCGAAGATATTGATTGTCAAGTTGCTCGAGGACGTGTTACTCACACTCAACCACCAATGTGGATAACAACATCAATGGCTCGTGTGAGTTGCCGCGCAATTGATTGGGTATAATCCTGATTTACTCGACAGTTTCCATCCTCGCTGAACGCATATGGGTTGGGCGATGTCGAGCCAGATGACTAGCGAAAAGACCCAGTGGACATTTGTGTAGATAGATGCGGAATAAATTTTCTGTCGTTCGGAATTACTGCAGGTCTAATTTGACACCAGCGAACTGAACGCCAACGAAAGCATTGCATTTCAAGAAGATCACATCACTAAACTACCGATCTAGCAATGCCGGAGTTATTACGAGTCAAACGAAGGATCAATGGGAACGGAGTCGGGGACTGTGGTATGGGAAGAAGTACCCTCTACAAGGTCGTCGGCAGTGTCAAAACCAGGGGGACCAGGGTGGTTGTTCCAGTCGGAAAGAAAGTCTGCATATAGGGGATCGAGACGGTGTCTGTCCAGCCAGGGTTGAGAAATAGCGAAATTGTACGGCGCAAACTTGGGGATGCGCGATGAGCGGCGGCCGGTACCGCGAACCCGAATCAACTTGATCTGAGCTTTCTGCTGCGAGGTAAGGGTACCCCACCACGTGTTGTGTAGCCCGAGATTTAATTCTGAAAACTGAACCGCATTGAAAACCAGTTCCGATTAGAAATAATAATAATAAAATCGACAGACCTCAACCGACCTCCAGTCGGTGTCGAGGACTTCGACAAATGTTAGCTGTGCTAGGGCGGAAGCTGAACTATCTCCGTGGCCGGACGCGCGCGCCATCCTGCGCTTCCAGTTAGCGGGAGTCTCCTGCGATTCATCTTCAGGTCCAGAGGCTTCGTCGGACATGTGGTCCTCGAACATGAGCTCTCGAAGATCACTCGCAGACACCCGTAAGTCGTTCTGGGTGACATGCTTCGCGGCCACCTTCCGATGCTGTTCTGCCTTCTGCTCGGCATGACATTTGTTAGCTGGGAAACTAATTGGTAATGACGCTGCGAACGCACCAGGACTCGTCTGGCCCGCTGTCTGTTCGTACGATCATTTGCGTCCTTGCGTTGCTTCGCCGCTGCATCATGAGCGACCTTCCACTGCTTTTTAAAGTTTGGAAACGCTTCTTTCGACATGTTCTTGAGCAGGTCGAGATCCCATGTTGCGCCACAAGTAGCGAGACCTTCCGGTTGGCATTCAACATCCTAACGTAGCGAGGTAAGGAGAGATAGCAGATAGATTTATGACGAATTGACCTCGAATTCATTCGCCAGTTGTTTCGCAACAACGGTGAAGATATGAATGTTGCGCACATCCGTCACGCCCGACTCGAAGTCTGGGTTCTCGTATGGAACACCGGTTATTTCGTTAACTCGTTGAACGTCTGAATCCGGCCATGAGTCGGTGCTTTTTCCAACACCACAAATGTCACGAAAGGTAGCTCCGACGCGACGCTGAGAAGGCATGTTCACCTAACATATGACTCAAACATGGAATGAAACATACCTTGAGCGCTAGCCGTGTTTGCTTCTGACTATCCGAAAGCTTGGTTACATCCCCGAGCGAAGGTAGATCGGAATTGTCGACAACCGGTGCGGGAAGAGTGGGATCGACAGAGTGCAACTGAGGGACGGTATGGACGGAGGGAACTCGTTTTTTGCCTCCGCGCATCGCTGTGCTAGCCGCGCGGGTCGAAACTGAACCGGGGTGAGTAGGTGGACGTGTACTTTCGAGCAACTCGAGCCGCGCTTGAAGTGCCGCGTTCGTTTCGGAAAGCAACTGGTTTTGCGACGTCAACTGGTCGTGAAGATGATCCTGTCGTAGATTCAGAGAAGAGAGCATTGTGGTAATGTCGGGCGCTGTCTGCGACGAAGGGCGAGGAGGCTGCAGGCCGCGATCAACGTATTGATTGAGCATTGCGGGATCTGGCTGGTCGTAGATTGCAGGAAGGGCTCCGGATACTGCGCGTTGAATATATGGCTGGTGGGGATGGCCTCGTGCCGCATCAAAGGACGGAGCCCGACTCAAATGAGTGCGAGGATGTCTGTGGACCCGGTTGATGCTCAAAACGAGAGATATAGATGTGTACTTACGGTGCAGGCCCGAGACCAAGTTGCTGCTGATGCATTCGCAGATGTGCTTGCGCGCTGCTATGGGCATCACAGTTAGTGACAGTAATACGAGTTTCGAACGGCGCTGGACCTTCCAGGATTGTCTTCATCCTCAACTGGCCCTGGAGGGCCAGCATGTCCGTAGTAGAACGGCGCGTTCCCATACATGCCCAGAGACTTCAAGTTTGCGAGGAATGAGTGTGAGGAAGAGCAGAGTGGTACAGGAAAAACGTGGCACCATTGCGGGTGGAGACCATCACAGACCCTCAAAGTATAAAGTCGATGTGGATGGAATAGCGATCGTTATTACGTGCCAGGAGTAGGGGAGCACATGAGGCCGTATAGAAGTGTACAAATGTGGGCCAGGGAAGACTTGAGAGAAGGGAGGGAATAGACAAGAAGATGCCTAGCGAATGAGGCATGGCTGGACATGCCAGTGGAGGGGTCCTCCATCGAGCTCCTGGACGCTAGTCGCAGTCGGGTCGAGGCGGTGCATAGCCGGCTTAGATCACCGGGTCTAGGGCCATAAACGAAAATAGACCCGGCTCGCCGCAGCTCCCGGCCGCTAGATCATTCCGTGCCGAGGACCCGGCTCAACGCAGTGCGTGCGACCGCTTAGCCTAATTAAGGCCTAATACTCGGCGAGCCCAGTGTGAAAGTTCCGAAAGAGAAATAAGGCTTATGGGATAGAGAGAAGCGTCGGGCGGATGTTGGCATGAAGGGAAGAACGAACTTCAAAGCAGCTGAGTCAGATCAGTAAAGCCTGATCAGATGCCACGCAGCACCATACAACGCGTCGCGTCGTGTGGGGACATGAAAATAGGCTATCACGACGGAAACATTTGTGATGTTCATTTGAGACCATTGAACTGTACTATCAAAATTGGTTCTCAAGATGGCCACCTAAGAAACGGGCCAATTTGGGAACAAATAATTGCAGAAACAAGTTCGAACTATACATCTGACACCCTGAAGCACGCGACTGAGAAACGAGGATACGAGTGGTCAGTCTGTCAAGAGAGACTAACGACTAGTCATGTGTAGGGGATTGTTTTTATGACAATGATTGTGGTACTGCATTTCACCTCACTGAAAGTTAGGTCCCACGAACTGGAAATCCCTACTCTCCTGTGCAAAAAACAAATACTACCAAGTACCGCAGATAAGATTGTGTCACACACGACCAAACACTAGGAGGATCCGTCTCGTCTTTATTACGCCCCTGTGCAAAGAACAAAGCTGCGCAAAGCGTTCTAGATAAGATTGCCTGCAGTTGCCTGCACACACCACCAAACACTAGGAGGATGCGTCTCGAGAATATTTTACCCCTGTGCAAAAACCAAATAAACATAACGTCTCCTTGATTAGATTGTCTGCGATGAAAATTTTGATTCAAACAATCATTTCATCGAATACGACACTTCATTGCATCCGCTACCGATGGGTTGCACTGTACATCATTTACATTAAATTGAACCCTCTGAGTCCTCTGGACAAGGCCCCCCTGGCTTTTTATGTTAACGACATCAACCACAAGGCGCCCGAGGTTATAGAAAAGGAAGTTGGGAAAGGTACGTGTTCCTCCTTGTCTCACTTTCTCAGCGTCCCCATCCCATGACAGATAGAAGATGCGAGCGCGAAGCTGGGCCGGAAGGGAGCAACCCCGCGAACTTGAAAGCTAAGCTGGGAGAAAAGAACTTGGAGGGTGGAGTTACTGCTGCTTGGAATGTCAGCACTTTTCATGCGCTTTCTAATTTTTTCCCCCATTTTGTCTGCTATGTAACAGTTTATTTCACTCGGAATTGTAAGAATGTCGGAAATGTAGGGGGAAAGCGAACCAGTCAGTGAGGTGCATGCTTGCGGCAGCAAGCGCCTAGTCAAAGTTATTACGCATTCGCTATTCGAGGGTCGTACTACATATACGACCACGTGTTACTATTCGTTCCCTAGAATCATTCCCTCGTGTCCACTTCAGTTGTTCGACGTTTCGTGGCTCATGCAATATGTATGCGCAGGTATCTTAACCAAGGATGCATCTGTCGCAGCGGCGATTGTATCGCTCCTGGACCACCCTGATTGGTGTGGTTAAACTACAGTGAGTACAGACAATTGAGTGGCAAAGTCTGTGAGCGCAGTTGGTGGGACCCACTGGTGACTACAGGTGGCCTGGCAGTTATGGGGAGTTTGAGAATGGTTCTGACTAAGGCTGCACGTCGGCCGCAGGCAATCAACCTGGGTGAAAAAGGATGAACATGAGACATGAAACTCAGAGACCTTACCTGTTGGCGACCCTGGCCCCATTGGTGGCTGCAGTGCACATATTCACGCAAAAATTGAGCTTCACAGCACATGGTTGGTGTGGGGGCTCGACACTCACCCTGGATTCTTATATGCGGGGTCAGAAAACACACCCAATCCACAAGCTTCCAAACGGAACATTGTTTCGGCCACTGCATACCCTCGCTCACTATGTAAATTCAGGGGAGAATAGAAACAAGGTCGACCCCAATTCTATAATCATGTTTGACGCCGCGCCGAAGACTAATTGGTCCGGGTGGCATGTAAGTGAGCGGATGTATCCGAGTCCATCTCCGTCTTGTAGATCTTCGTTTCACCCCGAAAGCCAGCATCTTGTTTCGTCCGCCATGTTTGATTGATCCCTGTGATACATTCTACAAGACATCGTTGTGCAGCTATGTTTTGAGCTCTCGGTAAGTCCCAAAGTCGGGCGCCGCAATCTCGAGCTTGCTGATCGCCATGGTTGGGGTAGGCATAAATTCATCTTACGTCACTGTGTATCACATTCAGCAACGAGGCAATCCCGCCATTCAAGGGTTGACCAAATCCAGATCTGATGTGTGCTGAAAACCTCGGCCAATTTGGGCTGACCTCTAGGTATTTTTGGACCTTTGGAAGACTGGGTTTCCGATGTCATGATTGACAATTTTGCTTCTTGAAGTACCCTTGAAATAGCTCCACCCGGCTTCAAGACGGAACCTGAGGGGCTGAGACCAGCTGGACCGCCGTGCGGTGCTTCTTCTCCGGCGCTTCGATCAGGCGTAGTTTTCTCTCGACTTCAACCGAGCCATTGAAGGACATGTTTTCCCGCGGCATGGACATGGAATGACATCAGGGTACTTGCCACTCCTCCAAAAAACTGCTCAGAGTACTCCACACACAAAAATGTTTACGGCCTCCCTGGGGTACAGAATGATCAGCTGCTTACCAGTTAACCACCGCAGAACATTCTGTAAAGGTAATTCCAACTGAAGCCTGCGAGCCTTCGAATATCTGGAATCTCCGACAATGAGTCTCAGCTCAAAGATTGGAAAATAAGCAGTTGTTCATTTTACCGAGGAGACTGCTGGGAAATCCGAGTCATCACGAGGCTTAACCGCGAAACGGGGGATATACATATGACACAGGAGTAGTTTTCAAAAACTTGTAACGACACACCGCCAAACTGGCGCCCAATCAGAATCAAGCGACGATCATCCCCGTACATAACCGATAGAAAGAGCGGCTTTCGGAGTAGTAAGAGGACATGACTTACACTTTACCGACACTTATGCTTGTCATTACAGATATTTTGTCCCGGATTTACAATTACAAATTCAACCACACGGCGCAGCACAGCTGCACAAGACAGGTGTGAGTCGAGTTGTGATCTCTATAATAGAGAACCCATTAGAACGAGCACTATGGAATCATGCTATCTTCTGATTCGAAGGCTGAAATTTCAGCGTAAATGAAGCAGCTGTCTCGGTGACAGTGTAGCCCACGGCGACTTCGAGACCAAGATCGATTCAATTATAGAAAAGAGATCTTCAAGACCTTGGAGCTGAGTTTAAAGCCAGGAAATGCAGGCGAAAGGAAGGATCCAGGCCTTTATTTTCATTGCCATTTCCAATGTCGTGGAAACCACCAAGGCAGCAGGCCATGCGTATCTGAGATGTGAGTCCCCGCAGGTCCTTCATTTGAAATTCATCCAGCCTCCGAACAGCCAATGGTACTTTATGCGGACATGAGGCTGAAGTGCCTGCCTCAGTCGTTTGGGTCCACCCATATCATCAAGAGGCTCACGACTCGCCGGCATCCATGGACTTTCTGATAGCTGCAATCTGATTCAAGGCACCTCTCAAGAAACACCTGAAACCAGGGATAACACCTCTGGATACATGGATAGGTTTATATGCAGGGTGAATGGAACGGCAGCCCTGCATCATATAGTTAAGTCCCACTACATTGTTTCTTACTTCTCAGCTATTTAATTTCTCTGCATCCATTGTACGTGTCAGAGGCGTGTTATAATACTCTACGCAACTCATTTCGTGATAAATCTGTTACCGTAAAATTCTGTGAACCTATGGGCAACCCCCGGGCACGCAAGAAGACTCGTTTTGTGGTGATGTCCAAAAGCAGTAAGTCCCCGAGAAGTGAACAGTATTTCGCGAAATTCACAGACTTTGTTGAGCCTTCATAACAGAGTGCTCTCAGGAAGATGCCAAAGATACCCTGATAGTTTTCAGATACATTCACGGGAGCCCCCATGTTTCCCGTTTGGAGAGAGTTGGTTTTGCGGCAGGCACCACTAATTTGTGCCATTTTGATGCCTCAATCACCGAATTTGCCTGCTAATTCTGAATTGGTAGGCAAGTACACAAGTAGGCCCGCTGGGCTTTGTTTATGCGGTATGTGACTTCTCGGAGGAGTGCCAGATGTCTCCCGTCCAAGCTTTCCATTTGCCGACTTGACTTGATGCCTCTTGATGCCCAGGAAATATCGGCTAGCAATGTACCAAGGCAGTTTCTTCTGCGCTCTTGGGAGCGGCCTATATTGTCCTCTTTCATTCCCTTCCACTCGCCTCTATCAAATCTGGTACGAGTCTTGCACACCTTTCGAGCAAACTTTAAAAATTCACGTTTGAAACCTGATTCTATAATTATCCGCATACAGCACTTCGCCGACGCCAAATCTTGGCAAGCATATGACACCAGCTCAAGAGTTGTAAAGGAACATATCGAGACTCGATAGTCGGGTGCGCATAATTTTTTGCCAGTTCTCTGTTGTGAAGAACTGATAAGTTTACACAGTTTGTTCGTCTTTTTCAGTTCCAGTAATACCGGTGCCTGTGCACACTCTTCCACGTGTACTCTCTCTGAATCTTCGTCCAATGGATACTTCTTGACTTCAGCCTTCGTCTCCGGCCACATTCTCGCCTCACTTTTACAGAGCCCGCAAGTACCAACAAGCAATAAATGTGAGCTATTTGTCAGGTCCGCCACTGTCTCCGTTTTGTGCAGTAAATCATATCACATTGATGCACACCGCCGCCTGAGCGACCCGAGGCGCGACCCCGAAAGCGATCGGCGGGTCGTAAGGTAAAAATCTTACTAAGACACCTCCTTTCACTGTCTTGCCTGCGACCACTATGGCCTCATTTGACCCTCCCATCGTTCTCGGCATTCTTGCTGCTGCACAGCCAGCTGCGTCTCGAAAAAAGTTTGTAGATGATTACGAGAAAGGTGTATGGGTACATTCACCGCTTTTTCCGAATTTAACTGATTTTTTGAGCAACTAGGTCAAACAAACTTTGGATCGCTGGAAGCAGAACAGATCAACTCAGTCCCAGTATCTTCCTCAGCTAAAATGGGAAGCTCATGTCGCTGAATATGTGTCTGTCTTGTACCGGGAAACCCGGCCACCACCTGTCGCTAAAACATTTAATAGAATCAGTGCACCTAAGGCATTGAAGGCCGGCATTCCGATCTACGGCCCAAAATTCATACCACCATCGTTTACCGATATACGGCTGCGAATGTCAGGTAATCTTCAATTAGGACTCAATACTCATATGGCTTAGAGTTTCAGAATGCTGCGGGCCACGACTTGGTTCTGCGACGAAATGTCCGGATCACGTTTGCACGGAAGCCCGAAAACATTTATGGCCGTTCAAGCTTGGCGGACTTCGTAGCATCCTCATATGGCTCTCATCATACACGTCTTGTCAACGCAAACGCCACGGTTTTCAACAGTATTTTGGAAACAGAGGCGGCGAGACGGAAATCTGCGGTATCTGCTCAGTCACTAAAACCAACGCTAATACATATTGTCAGTGGAGAAACCTTTGGTCTAGTTCAATCCCAGCACAGCGATACATTCGGCGGCCTGCTCACAATCAAGCCTGAATCCTTGGACGAGGACCAGCTTCTAAACGACGCCTTGGATGATTCAACTGATCCCGGCATCATCCTCGACGATCTCAATATTGATCCTTCCCTATTGTTCCAACCCCTTCAAGCGCCGTCAAATGCCGGGGCTGCAGTGTTTCCCACATCACAATACTTTCAGGCTGTTGAAGCGCCGCCGAGCACTGAAACCTCTGTGTGTGCTGTCAATGTTCATTCCTTCCCTCACACACTGAAGTTCCACAGAGCATTACTGTGGTTGAAAACCAGAACCTTGCTGTATTTTCTATCAAGCGCAAAGAGCCCGAAGCTTCGGCGCCTCCAGAGGCTTTGACAGATCATCCAAAGTCCAAAAAGCAACGTCTGGGTGCAAAGGTATTTAGCTACCAAAAATTGTTCATGTTTTGCTCAAGCTAATATTATTCGCAAGATACCGTTGGGGGAAACTTCCGAGGGAGCCTCTACATCGGCAGCGCCACGCATGGAACAACCTCTGCATCCGTTTTTTAAGCAGAATACGGGCCCAGTTGCAGTAACCCCAAGCGCAGGAAACACCTCCCGACCGAACGGTCAAATTTCCGGACTGATGAAGTTGCTTCCCCTTCCTGTTTCTTCTCATCCAGCGACACCGCGCCTCACTCGTTCCGAACAGTTGTTCTCCCGCGCCACTGGGACCGATCCGAAGTCATTGCAGATTGGTCGCGATGCTGAGTTCTTCTTATTCATGAACATGAGGGAGGAATTCAGATGGAAATTGTCGGACATGACATCGACCAACTGGGTGGATGCCACACACCTGTTCAACGAGCGTTTGGGATCCTCTGGGGTGGCGAAGAGTCCACGCGCACTCTCTTCCAAGCTGGGAGAGATGGAGCGCACAATTCTCGAACGCCTATCAACCCAGAAATTTACATGTGAGTACAAATCTTGTTTTGGTTCCGATTTCACATTACTTATTGATACAACAATTTCTAGCCCAGAAGGGCGGAGAAGCCTTCTGGAGAAAACATTGCTTTTCGGTTCCACTCATCAAGGTTGATCCTAGCACCGCTGAAAAAGACGATAAAGTAAAAGCGGTACGTGTATATAATCCCTGGACTAATTCATCTCGCTTATAGTTCATTTATACAGGCAAGGGCAGGCGCTAGTTGCAAGAGATGCAACAAGCTCATGTACCCAGGACCCTCGAAGTCGCCAGAAAATCACAAGAAGGGTTATTGCTCGGACGGCTTCAAACAAAAAATTGTCGATGTAGATCAATCTGCACCTTGGCCCCAGCCCGATGGGATATTTACAACCGGTACCGATTTCCACCCCCTTACATTTCTTGCGACTCTCCGGGAGGTTTACGAGAAATCTGTGATTGAAGCGGATATCAACCTTGCTATGGACCACGAAGCATTCCTCGCCATGTTGCAGCAACCTGGGCGCGTAATCACCACCGACAGTGGTGCGGTTCTTTTCAAAATGTTCAGCGGCTTCATCGTTCCGCCAGGTGATCTTACACCTGATGTACTCTTCACTGAGCAGAACAGCGCCAAGTACTTACGCATTGACGCGCTACAGGCCAGCGATGCAACTAGCACCTCCGAGTAGTTCTACATTGTAATGTTTGTAACTACCTGGTTGACAAACTTCGAATTGTAGCGCTTCTGAGCTTAATTTTGTACCTGTAAGCGGCGAGAGTCTATCAATAGACGTGCGTTTAATCTTTCAAAAACATTTCAAACGGTAAGTGGAAAGAAATTTGGAACAGGGAAACCCGTTTCAGACATGCGGGAAGAGGCAGGAAAATGATTAGATATACTGTGAATGATTCATATAGACGGTTGAACCAGTATGATGTGCTTAAATTTGGAATTGAATCATAAAGTTGAACACAACAAGAGGCAGGTGTATTCCCTCTGAGTAGAGCAAAATAAAATAAAAATTTATTCTAGGTGGATGTCTTCCGAGATCAAGGTAAGTATTTCACAAGAGAAAGAATGAACTAGAGATAGAAGGGCTTACGACGTTCAGGGAGTACAGTGTGTCAAACGTTTAGCTCGGAGAAATAATGAATGCGGTTTTAACCCACCTTGACGAAGACTTGGAGCAGAACAGATAGTCAGGACAGCTATTGATGAGTCCAAAAACAACTCAACCAGGAGCAAAGATCTTGCAGGTATTGAAACTACAGATACAGTTGTTGGTTTGATTTTCAACCCGAGCAAATCACCTTGAAGGTGCAACATCCAAGTGAGTCTCAGTGTTAATACTGGTCCTAAATGCACGGTTTTACTCACTCTTATCACCAGCAAATCGCCTTGAAATGGCGACGATTCCACCCGCAACCTGCTAGGACTTCACTCCCACTGCTGAGACATCCAGGTGAGTTTTTCCGCGTACAGTTGTTGGTTCGATTTTCAACCGGAGCGAATCATCTTGATCTAGGTGAGTTTCTGCGTTAATTTTGGTCCTAAATGTGCGGTTTTACTCGCTTGTTCGTGGGCCTGAATCCGACGCGTTTGCAATCGCGATCCAGCGTGTTTGCAGGCCCCAATCTGACGCGTTTCGATCCAAGGCGAGTCGACTCCCGCAACAGTAGCCTCGGTTCGACACAGAGGACGCGGCACCGCTCCGAGTCGGGTTCATGTGAAGCAGCCCGACTCTGGATGTGCTCTGCGCTTGCTGCGAGCCGTGCGACGCGAATCGCGGCAATGGCGGACATAGGAGAGCTGGGTCCGCCACATTTTTTGCCTCGTCTTGATGAGGGACTCGGAGCAACTCGCCGCAAATTGGGCACGCAGTCTCGAGAGATCCTTCCCAGCGGCGCGAACCACCTCGACCTGATACGATGCGGGTGCGACTCGGCGGACAACGTAGCACAACACAGTGACACGCTGGGTTCGCGGCAAGTTGGCCACGCAATCACGCTGCTCTGCTCCATGCGCGACTCGACACCCGCGCGAGCCGTGTACGCACATCGCGCGGCGGATCCGCCGGCGATTCTGGGTGCGCGGCACGCGGAGTATGGACGGCGCTATGTGGCGCATGGGATCAGACGCGCAGAGGAGAAGGGGCAGAGATTCCGCATGACTCGGAGTGGGTGGGAAAGGGGAATGCGGGCGTCTCAGTATGCCTCCAGGACGTCATCGTGAAGCCCGGCAGGTTTGGGGAGAAATAACCGCACCATAGGTTTGAGTCTGCAAAACAGCACGCGTGCAGGTGCCGTGCCATGTTGTTGTTCCGTGTCGTACGCCGTACATGTATGGTTCGTGCTCGTGGATGTACGCCTCTTGGCGGCGTGGGTTTGCTCCGTTTGTGGTTGTGGACCCAAGGTCCCAGAAAGGACACAACCCGCAAGCCACACACGCACAACGGGCAACGAATACGCTGCTGTGTCTGGATGTGTGGCATGCTGGGTGCTGAGAATGGTGTCTTCATCGCAACGCAGTTGGGTCCAGGGTTCCAGACGTACGGAGGCGCCTACAAGGATAGCGAGGAACACATTCGACCGGCGGAGGAATGGCAGATGGGAAGCAAGAGACACAGGGTAGAGCAAGAGGCAGAGCTCTAGAGGGTAGAGACTCGGAGAATACGTGTCGGACCGGTGGACGTACGTAATAGCCACGGATGTCGTATCGATTCTGTCACCGAGAATCCCATACAAGAAATAAGAAGAAAATGAATGAACTGAATGCTTACGGGTAACATACACCGGCGCTCCCTCTCTCAATCGTACAGTGTTCAACGGGTTCGCGACATGGCGGCAAAGAGTTCACCAAGACCCAAAGTGTCTGCCGTACAACTGCCGTAAGTTGATTAGCGAGAAAACCATGATACACGACTTCATAGGCGCTCGCGGACCGACTTTGGCGCGCAAGGAAGCTTGAATGCAACATTGCAAGTTGGGTGGCGGTTTGGCAGGGAAACCCTGGGTGTCGATCGTTTCCCAATCTGGCCAACCCTGGTCAAGGAGAGGCCGTTTCCGGCCGTTGCCCGGCCCTTGGAATGACCAAATTTTCCTTGGCCTCTTATTTTCAAAAACCGACCCCTGTTCACATATTCACAAAAGTGCATACCCTTGATCAGCTGCAGAATCTGATGCAAATAATTTGGAGGGCAGAAGGGCGCATAATTTCAGAATGGTACATACATACACATTATTTCTCGGTGGGGTCAGTGAAACTGGTTATGATGAATGTATAGTACAGGGCAAAAAGGCGGAGGGGCTATAGAAAGGGCGTGGTTTAACAAAAATTGAAATTACGTGGTCAGGCAGAGGTGCAAAAACTCACATTCAGATCTCAAAGCGGCGGGTGATGCTCAAAACGGTCAGCATATGGGTAGGCGAGTTATGAAGAATATGTTACACACATACAGATCCATGGTGGTCGGGGGAATGGGAACGTGACAACGGGCGGATGGATCTGAAAGCGTAAGAGGTCCTTAAACGCAAGGATATGGCACAGGAGAGGAAAATATCCGGTTCTAAGTCGCGCACAAACCAGCAGATGCGAGACAACAGTGGAAGGTGCGTGGCCGGAATGTAGGGGTGCGGGGCACAGCGTAACGAAGCGAAAATACTGTACACGACATTCGGCAGCCTGGAAAGCGAACTTGGCCGCGAAAAGACTGGGAATAGCATGTAAGACGTAGGGGAGGGTGACAAGCAGTGGGAAGTACGCATGCAGAGCGTCAGGAGGTGCGCTACGACGGGGCCAAAGCGGGCAGTGATGGGCGGTATTTTCGCTTTATAAGTGAATTGGGCGTCGTGAGCACTGGAAAACGGAGGAGCATAGCGCCACGCACCTTGCTTGCATTATACTGGTGCAAAGCCACACCCAGAGTCAGTCCATCCGCCGCATGGGAACCCGGCAGGTAGACATTCTTGTGCATGCTCTAGAGAGCTACCGGGTCAATGGAAACGCATAAAATTGGTTGGAACGCGATGCAGGAGACATGTAGTGGGCGCCCCCGGCCGTTGGGGCTCTTAGATTCCTTGGAGGGGCGTAGCGCGGCGCCTGCGTGGGCCAATTTTTGACGACGCCGAGGTCCAAAGCTAACGGTTGGTGGCTTAAAAGCACTACCATTACATGTGCCGGAACAAGGACGTTGGTTGTGGATGCACAGAAGCCACCGGGTTAGCGGAGGAAAGCTCGGAAGGAAAGAGCGAGGATGGGGGGAAAAGGAATCGAGGCAAGGGGATCCTAATAAGTGTCAACAATCCGCATTTGGATTCCCGTTGCGCCGTAGTGATGCGCCCTCGACGCACGGACCATCAGGCGCACAGGAAGTGCGCCGACGGTGTACCGGTAGGATGTGGTCACCAGCCTTGCATAGGTCTGGCTGCAGCATCCTTAGTCAGCATCACCTAGCTTTGTCGGAAAAATATTTATAGCCTTATAAGCCGCCGGCATGATAAGGCCGTAATCAGGGCTTGATAAGCCGCCGACAAGATGCCGGCGGCCTTATATGAGCCGGCCAGCCTTATATGGCAGTTATCCGGTGACAGCTTGAATTATTTCTCATCATAATCGGGACTCTACCTCCGCCCGTTTTGCTCTTCTCGTTAGTTCTTTACATTCCTCACAGTACTTGCTTCACCCTTTTGATACTGGGACCCTAGTTTGATTCCTTCTCAACTCCTTCGTTTCGCTGACGTGGTGGAGCAAGACTTGCCAAGGACGATGTCCGGGATGTCGATCAGGACGTCAATCTCCAGAGGATATTCAATTGCTTGCTCAAACCACACAGTTCCGTTGATGCTGTCCCTGACAAGGCATAACGGTTCGTTTCTGCTGCGTGCTGCGACTCGGTCGAAATCAAGGCGTGCGCGCGCCGTGGACAAGTTCTTTTCCAGAGGAGCCTTGACTACGTGAAATACCCGCGCTCGGAGGAGGCGCGTGGCGTCCGCCGCAACTTGTGTGAGTGGCTTGTATTCTTCTTGCCGATGATACTCCTGCGGGGCACACATGGGAAGAAGTGAAGCAGACGGTGCAGTCGTTCGCTACTGCGCTGGCGGTGGATACAGATGTCGAGCGTGTCCAGCGCACATGTACAGCTTTGAGAGGGTGCGGAGCGTGGTCTTGTGGAAGCGGGCGACTCGCGAGCAGGCGGAGCAGTGCTGGAGCGGGCATCATGCTTCTGGCATAACCTCTTCGCGCTGTGTACCCGCTGCGCACACTTTCTTCTCAAGAACCTGCCCAGGCCACGCACCGAGTATGCCGACAACGACGACTATACTGTGTACTCCCCTGCCAACCCCCTGCGCCGTTGCCTACTAGTTTGATCCAAGCTGTGACAATACTGGCTGCTCGTTGTGCATAAGTTACACCAGTGCCAGCTGCAGCGTGGCTCTGCAAAGATCGAGGCAATGTTCGGCATTGTTCCCTCATTCTGGTCTACTTGTGTGGCAGCTTTGCCTGACCTTTTTCTTCGGTAAGATATTTACCCCAGCACGTACTGCTTGCATCACCATTTCGCGCACACGGGATTACCACCGCATTTGCAGCAGCAGCGGCAAAGCTCCACTCGACCCAAACAACTTGCCAACGCTGGGAGCTGGACCAAATTTTGAAATACCACAGGGACATCCGCAAACGACGCAGCCGGCACCCCACAAACACTTCCAGCTACGCCTCCGCTGGTTCTGCACCCCAGCCGACAACCGCACACTCGCATGCACTGGCGTGAGATCTCGCGCAGGATGGTTCCAGTACTGGGCAAGATTGGGATCATAATGGGATGCCAGCGGACCGCCAGGCCTCTTTGGGACGGGCGCCGCTGGCAGAATTCCGGGTGCATGGACTTTTTTTCTTTCGTTGGTCTTTTCATGTACGCCCACTAATATCCAAACCCGCTGAATCCCGTATTATCAAATTCATCCTCAGCCTTCCCACAATCGAAAGCCAGCTCAAATCCGCCGGCGCCCCCGCAAACACAAAGCCGAAATCCACGAAACGCGAACGCGAGCGTGTCGAATAACGCCAACGCATGCCAAGCAATGCCAACACCTCCGCATGGGCCTCATCGACGCCCTCGTCGCTGCCGAACCTGAACGGCACACAACCGCAATCGTTTGGCGAAGAGAACAGTGTCATCCCCGATCGTAACGGTTGAATTTTCTCACACATAAAGCGAAGTTATATAAACTGTTCTTCTACAGTGAAAAACCATCCTATTCATTCCACGCACCTCAATCACTACAACAAAATTCCAACGGCCATCCTCAAGCTGTACGGCTCGCCCAAAGCAACCTGCATGCGGCGCGTCACCATCATCCTCCACGAGCTCATCGAGGTCGACGTGATGAATGGACAGCACAAGAGCGCTGCGCTCATGGAGAAGCAGCCATTTGGGCAGATCCCGTGTATACCCCTGTTGTCCGACTGAAGGCCACCACCGCCCAGGACGATGACGGCTTCTTCCTGTACGAGACGCTCGCCATCTGCCCCTACATGGTGGCCAAGTACCCCGCCTCAAGCCCATCACGATATAGCTCGAGGCAAACACGCTGTTTGAGCAGGCTGCGGCTGTGGGTATCATGAACTTCGGCCTCACGGTGACGCAGACGGTGATGCTGCGCGTGTCTAAATCTGGATTGGCAACCAAAATCTTTATACAGTTTATACTTACCCGATGACGTCCGAACACAGGATGTTCGGACATCCCACTGACCAGGCGGAGGCGGACAAGCACCTCGCGGTGCTGGAGAAGCTTGGTGGATACGAGGTGATTCTCGGGAAGCAGCGCTACGTGGGGGAGGTGCGTCTATGTCATCGTTTGAAATTTACCACATCGTGCTGACCAGTTTTGTTCTGAATCAGCGTAATTTCACAGACTCTCATCCTCCCGGACTTGTTCCACATCCCCTATACCGGGACGCAGTCAAGACCACGACCACGTGCTAGATTTAGTTTGAAGGTCCAAGACGGATCAAATAGTTAGTGACCGCTCAGTCTAATTATATATACTCCTTCCCGTCGAAATCACATAGTATGCTGTGCTCTTCTGAGATTGTCGAGCTGGACAAAAATCTGAATCACATTGCGATTGGAAGTTGTGTCAGTTTGAAGGAAAGATCACCCTCTGTAGGAGAAGCGGTGACACTACTGCTGTGTTGACTTTTTCACCATTGCAACTTAGTGCTTGGGTGGGAGCAGCCCTACGTAAGACGATCTCGAATTTGTAGAGATATTCAAAGACAGGTGAGCTGGGTTGGATTGACAGTGTCCGAGATTGTCCAGTTCTCCTAACGTATTTTTCTTTCTTGTTTCTTACTTCCTCCCGAACAGACCTGCTGCAAAATCGAGACATACACAGTATCCTGCTTATCTGAGGAGGGGAGTCAATCTGAGTCCCGATCGTGGCATAAGTTGATTCGATCCAATTTGTACTACTGATAGATTTGACCCGATAGAAAGTGGCCATCAGCTGCAACCCATAGTGCTAACTAAGCACAGTACAATTAAACACGAAAGGCCAAACCAAAGCTAAGGAGGTAACATAGAACCAATAAAAAAGAAATCAACAAAACACTCAACCCTGTCGTATTTCTCCATTCCGAAGCTGTTCACATTTCCATTCCCTCAAGCCCTTCAATATGCCTCCCCTCGACTCACAATCCGCGAAAGTCTGTTCTGATGTGCCGAAAAGGGCTCTCGCTGCCTCAAGTCTGTGTCGTACAACAGCTTGGCGATGACCTTCGAAACCTTGTACCTGTCGCGAAATTCGGCCAGCAGCAGGTTGGCCTCTGCCGTTGCGACCAATCATATTGAGTATGTAATACTTAGTTCGACAATCCTGGCATAATCTATGTCTGAATATGTCTGAAAAAGGTTTGGGAAAGAGCGGCAGGCGCCACAGATTTTCAGATAGGTTGAGCAGTCCAAGTTATCGCACATATTGACTGCACAAGTACTTCCTTCAAAGACTGTCTGGCATACTGGCTATGCTGCGTTATATCAAAAAAAACATCAGGCTAAACGTCGCTGGTTCGATTCACAAAAAAGCCTCCCGTTTGAAAGTAATAGATGTAAAGAAAAATGAAAATAACAAAGATAAGTGAAGTGAAGGAACAGTGATTAGATTTTTCTAATGAAAAATCACCAGCCCTACAACCCATTATAAGGTGCACTTGGCCTTATAAGCCAATAAGGCCGTAAGGTAGGCTGACCTTATCATGCGACTTTCATCTTATCATGTTCGGATAATGCAGGCCGGCCCTTACGGCCTGATAACCGATGATCGGTCCTTATCGGCTTCAGCCGATTTTTCCGACATTGTCTATCGATTCCCTACTACGCAGCTATACCCGGCGGGAATCGATCTACTCCATCTCCTCTTCTGTCACAAGTTCGCAGTATTCCCGCCCCCGCGTAGATTTATTACGTTGCGACAGATATTTTCAACAGTTCCAGAAGGAATTTGAACCGCTCCACAGCATAATCCATTTTCAGCTAAGATCTATTTGTCGTGACAGGTCGACCCTGAATCATCCACGCGAAAATAGGTAATGCAATCAATCATTCCTTTTTGGTACTAGCAATGATGGTTCCGTATTTGGCATTCTGGTTCGGTCATCCGTTTACGGGGCGACCCTCCTGCTTGCTCCTGGCCTTAGCCCTTGTGTTAATGTCTTCTAGGCCTGCTTTTGGGCTCAGGAAAAATAAAAACAATGTTTCTACCTTCATGAAGACTTCGTTATTTTTTGGGTGGGCCGAAGTCTCGGCACCATTGATTGTCCCTATTTATTTATTTGGTTTTGGCTACCTCCTGACGCTTTCCATCATGGCGACTCCAGTGAGTTATGGAGCCGATTCTAGGAAATCATTGATCATTGACAATTATTTGCAGCCTGTGTCCTTCAATTCACTCGCTGTCGAGATCATCACTGAGATCTGGACCAGTCTGCCACGGAAGTCCAAATCGGATATCCTCTCTGTCTCCCGTGCTTGGAATACCCACGCCCGCAGCATCCCCTATATGTGGACAGACATACTTTTTGGAGAGGGTTCTTCCATGAATGACTTGACCGTGGCCCACAAATGGCTTGTGCACTCCGGAAATTTGAATCTGACAGTCATCATTCTTCGCCCTGCGGGTGAAAAGGTTTCCAATGGATTGATAGTGGACGCCATATTAGAGGTGCTAGCTCCGGCACGAGATCGATTACAGCACCTCCAAATCCACGCGGCAGACACAGATGTCAACTTTGTGCAAACCTTTATGATGACTGGCACTTTTTCTGCCTTAAAATTCGTCGACATCACACTGCACAGACATTGGCTCAGCATCATCCGCGATGAGCCTATACCCGCGTCTACTCTCGCAGTGCATCCTGTGGTCTTCCATGCCCTCAACTTTCCCCGCCTCTCTGCCATGCGTCTCTCCCATATCCCACCCTTCTGGCCATCCTTGTTGCCGACTTGCGATCATCTTACACAGATTGTTCTGGGTCCTCACGTCGAGGGCTTTGAGCCTAGTCTAACAGAACTCAAACACGCCCTCGAAAGTGCCACTTCCTTGACCCATCTCGGTTTTTACAGAGCCATGCCTCTGATCGACGAATCAGCACTTGCCGCCAACTTTTCCATGATTCTATCTGCCCTCACCTCCCTATCGCTTCGTCATGTGCAGCCAGTCTCCCTTCGCCGCATTATGGCGATCCTTACCATCCCTAGCTTCTCCAGCCTAACCATCGCTCTGGATGAAGGTCAGCTCACTCCAGATGCAGATGGGGAGAATGATATCAATCTCCTTGTCGAGCAGCTACATGCTCCAGAGTTTGCACACAGACTTCGAACTTTGAACATTCAGACCTTCCACTACCAGTGCGACATTGCATTCTTCCAGCCCTTCACCAATCTTCGAGCGCTTGGACTAGATTTCTCCTATGGCGGTTTGACGGAGGAATTTTGGTACGCATTGATGGATCCTGCCACAGGTTCTGCTCGATACCTCCCAACACTCGCATATTTATCTCTGGTCGATATCTCTCCAGTTCATGTCCAGGAGTTATTGAACGCCCGTACACAGCAAAATCATCCTCCGCTGGAGAAACTTTCCCTGATCCTCGCACTCTTTGAGGCCAAAAATGCGCGCACACCCCGATGGTCAGCTTGGCTGCAAGGAAAGGTGGAAACACTCACCATTATAGATTACACCAATAAAAAGCGCTACAATAGATTGAGACCATCGTTTGAAGTGTAATTAATATAGTATGCCAAATTCGATAACTCTATGTCTGCAGAATCGGAAGCGCCACTTGGAGATCCGGGACCACAATTTGCAGCTGTGCCTGAACATCCTCCCCTGGGAAGGGATCAACCACTCGCTCATAGGCTGCCCAGACTATCTCCGACTCTGTCTCTGGCCACTCAATGCGATCCCCCTCCTTCATCGCTGTGTAAACCGCCATTGAATCCTCTGCCTGAGTGACAAAAGTCATATAAATAACCCAAAGGGCCACTGGGCCGACTGCTTCAGCAAGAGAGATTAAATCTGCGGCTTCGCTGTCGGATGGTCCTGCAGAAGAGTTGACAGTGTCGCGAATATTGTCTGAGAAGTGCTGAACCATTGTCTCGTGCGAGCAGATATGCATAAAGCGAAAGCCAGGAAAAATGGCTAGATCGTAGAGGTGGGTCTCCAGCTCGGGATGGCGTGACCTATGCAGGATAAAATCGTCTTGCAGTTGTGCGAAAAGGGCAGTATGCGCCTCCTGGTGGCAGATGCACCAGATAATCCGCTGGGATTCAGACTCCAGTTCTGCCGCAAGAGCTCGATCACTGAGCTCAACATAAGTCAAGAATTTGCGTGCGCTCGAGTGGGCAAGGCCGGCGGGCCACATAATTGGGAACAGCTGTTGAAAGTTCAGTGGGGGTCAACGGCAAGGATCAATTGAAGGATTACCTGAGACGTTCGCAAAGAGGATAGGTCAGCTGCATTCCACTCGTCTACCGTGGAGTTGAATCTGCCAATCGGCCGTTCACTGTCGGCCATGAATAGAAGGCCGCAATCCCATTCCAGCTCAATCCCTGCCTCTGATTCGCCAATCGTCTTTGCAGGGAGCATCGCCCCTGCATGCAATTGGTTTGGGCTTGAAAAAAAAACAATACGGCCTATCCGAGAACTGAGTTCGATGGGTGAGTTTCCCGATCGGTGATTGACAATGATGAGATGGAGTACATACTGAGTTGCGAACCTCCTACGACCACGTTGCTCAGCCACCGTTGCGGAGGGGGATACAGCCAGCTTCGCAGTAGCTATGGACAGAACTGTTGGAGGAGGGGAGGTGGCCACATCTGTTCCCAGCGCTTTGAAGTTCCGTGGGCAACTTTGTATAGCGGAGTACAACCGATTTGCAATCAGGATTCGACCTTGAGCGGCCAAATCTGCTGTGTAAATTATCCCAGCAGGATTTATCCCCCATGCCACGCACTCGGCATTTACTGCAGTGTGAATGGCACAGTCAAGTTTGTTAGTTTGTTGCGAAACAGGGACTATGGCCTGCAGGCAATGGCAATATGAATTAAATGATCCTTGGAGCATATATATCTGCGCACCTTGGTCGACCAGGTTTCCCATCCTACCATCGAGACTCCATTGTTGAGCTGCTTGTACTCGTACAAAAGCATCTCGTATATCCACCCAAACACAGCCTTGGCTCTCCGCTGTCCAGCAACGCTATCATAGATTCGAATTGTACGGGACTCGAAAAATGCGACTGCCAGTAACCAGTGGTCAATGGCGTCCCAGAATACCGGCACAATCAGGCGGTCTTTGGTGAAGATGTTGACCTGCATTGTGTATGTACATGTCAGGTCGGTATGTTAAATTTCGCAAAAATAAATAAACTCGCCTTTTCGAACCAGCGTGTGCGTACTCCAAAACGTGGATTTGATCTTGCAGGAGGCGGTATCCCAGAGCCATTGCGCTTCCCTTTTTTAAATAGCTCGTTGCGGAATAGATCGCCGGTTATGAGGAAAGGCAAACTGGCAATGGTCTGATCAGGCGTGACCTCTGCCATTTTAAGCGCTAGAAGTGACAGGTATCCGTCGAGTGCTGCATCTGATACAAGATCGCCGTTAACCAATTTGGCCAGCCGTCCAGCAGAAATGACTGCTGCATCAATCACAATGTCCCACTGAAAATTGTCGCCTTGCTGCAATAAGTGTTGGAATCCCGGCTCAAGTTCGGCAGGCTGCGGCTGTTTCATACTGTGTGAGTTCGATGATAACAAAGCGCAAGGAAGCATCTCACCCTTGCTCGAAGGAGGTAATGTTCTGACTCGGTTTGCCCCACAGCAGATGACGACTGAACAACATCAGGACCTAAATCTATGATTGTAATGTAGATACCAACCTTGGTTTGTGAATCGATCAAGTGATATGGTGCTGGTTTCTTTGCCAGTGAAGACTACATGAATTTTAGCTGGTGCGTTCTTCACGAGCACACAGTCGAATCGTACCTGAACTACAAGATCTGCTTCACGAGACGGTCTGCTTGTGTGCGGAACAGCCCGAGAAATGTCGCTAGGTCGATGCGATATCTATCAACTGTCTCAGGAATCCCAAAAAAAAAGATTGAGCAGGAACTTACGATGAAATCAGGTGGAACACCTTCTAGCGTGACTGCTGGTTGGAAAGGACTGAATAACTCGCGTACCAGGGAGGCTGGCACACCGAGTTCATTTCCTATGAAGCTCAGATAGATCGGTCCAATGAGTTCCTTGATCTGGTGCGCACTCATCGACAGAGCGACGAGATTTACCGGTGGGAAAGATAGCAGAACTGAGAATGCTATGTAGACGGCCCAAAAACCACAGGTGAAAGACTCCCGCTGCAATCCGAGATGGAACGGTGTAAATTTCACATCAGGAAGGAGTTGCTGGGATGACTTGAATAATATTCAGTGAGTGTTTTCGCTCCTCAGAAGGCGCACACTCACGTCAGAGCCAAGCTGTGGCCGAAGAAAGCATTGTTGCAGAATAACCTGATCGCTGATATCGTATCTGGGGTCACCTTCAGGAAGTGGAAGCGAATTATAGAGCAGTAACTGTGGTGGTGATGTGGCAAGAATGTGGTGGTAGGTCGTCCAGTGTCGAGCCCGAAGTTCGAAGAATATAATCTGTTTGACTTGCTGATCCTTTCTCGTTGACGCTAACTCGGCAAGATGGTGTAGACCTGCTCCTCGCAACTGGCAAATATCATCGGCTTAAAAACTCGGCAAATAAAATAGAAATAATTGGCGCACCTGATCCAGAGACAGTGGCTGTGACCAGTCCATGGCCCGAATGCGCTCCACAAAAGGAACATGTGGTGCTCCGTAAAGGAATATAAGTCCACTCTCGACCGCTATGAACGAATTGTTGAAGAAAGGAATGAATAACCCCATCTCATCCTGGCGCATTTCATATGCCACCTCATTCCACCGATCAGCATTCATTGTATTTAACGCAACGTCCTCGGAGTTTAGGAAGTTGTCATTGTCGTGAGGTGTCGGCTGGATCGGTGGGACGAGAGGTAGGACATTTGAACAGATGGAGGAGGTGTCGCTGTCCACCCTGGCTCGGTTAAGCGTGAATGCGCCCATCATGCGGTGGCGGGCTATGCGATCCATGTACGCCTTTCGTCGGGCACGAACCAGCTGATTGGTAGCTGGGAACAGGCTCTTAAAATGAAGCCGTGGACGTTTGGGAGGTCCACGCTTTTTTGTGAACCGTGGACTATACCCGTAAACACCGGGTGTTGCATATATCCGTAGAGTCTTCTTCTTCCGCCAAGGGTGAAGTGGTTCAGCATGTGCTGGTCTCCCTTTGGACGTTTTAACTGTTTTGTTTCTCATGGTCAATGTTGGTTGATAAATTTCATGCGACCAACATGCGACTCTGCTTACCTTGAAATTCACCAAACGAGGGTTCCAAAGCATGCTCTAGTTTTGCAGCATCCAAAGCGCGCAGTTTATCCAACACGCTATTGAGCTCAGCCTCCAAAGTGGCGTCATTGGGAAGTTTGCCAGGGGCTCCTTTGTGTGTTTTGTGCTGCACACGCTTGGTCTTGTTTGATTTCTTCTCGCCGTTCATTCCTAAGTTTTTTTCTGTGCGGTATTCATTTACTGAAACAATGCTTATTAGCAGCCAGTACAGATCTAGAGAGTGGACTCACAGTGCCATGGGGGTATGGGACCATTTGCACGTAGAAGTCGTGCAGCAGCAATGTCAACACAAATTTTACCGGTTTGGTGGTACTCGCGGCAGTCACATGAAAGTGGATCAAGTATAACAGTGTGCATGAATGCGTTCTTCTCACTTAATGGGAAAGGTGAGCAAGCAAGCACCTCATTTCATATACTGAATATAAATGACGCACATGTTTCGAATGACCGTGAATTTATTTGGAGTACCGACAACCGCATTGACCATGTTTCGGTCCCAGAGCCGATGGGCCTCTAGGTTCATGGTGAGGAAGGCTTTGGGAACAGGCCGATCAGGGGTAGGAAAGTAGCGAAAATACGGGAGATGGTCGTTGAGTATGATCGAACAGAGTCTGTCAATCCTTTTTGCACCATTAGAAATCAGTTTACAACGTATCAGCGTGATAGGTGATTATATACCGTTTGTTATGCTTGTTGTCGAGAAAGATAGTGTTGAACTGTTTGAATGCAGTTTCCGCCCAGTTGTTAGTGTTCCATGTACCGTCACGGCTCTGGTCGGATGGCATCCCAATATCAGTAAACATGGCTATTGTGTAGATGTCAGGTTGCTGGTCGACTTTCTGACAGCTAGACTCACGAATCCAGGGTTTAACAAACCAGTTCTTGTCGAAATACTCTTGAACAATTTCGAGACATGATTTACCGGATGCTTTTGCTGCCTTTGTCCGAGGTTTCGGCTCTTTGCGGCCCTTGTTCATGACGCGGGTCGCCTTGCCACTACCGTCCATTTCCTGCTCCTCTGCCACTGCCTTCGCTAAACTAGCCTGATCCTCGCTGCTGAGAAGCTCGGTCAGGCCAGCGTGAAAAACTCGCTTCGCCTCATCCCAATCATTGTATGATCGACAGCGCTGCAGCTCCATCAGTAAAACTGCAAATTCGTCTTTGGCGTCTTTGGCGTCTTGGCCAGGACGCCAAAGACGCCAAAGACGAATTTTGGCCCAAGACGGCATGTCTTGCCAAAGTAGATTCAATTGTCTTGCTCAAGATGCAGAGCTTGCGCAAGACGTCAAAGACGGACATTATCTTTCACAATGCCAGGCACAAGACACTCAAATCTCGGTCGAAGATACACGAAAGACGAATTATATTGATAGATTAATATGCAGGTATGTACATGCAAACTATGCAGCTATGAATCCGCACCCAATTCTACGTCGACTTTGCGCCAGACTAGTCTGTGTGTTGCAATCCACTTGCCATGCCAGTACCGAAGGGTAGAACGAGCGACGTGAAATAGAAGGGAAAGGTCGACATATCACAGTTGAAGGAATCGATAGAACGGTATCGTTTGAGGGATTGCTCGACGTTGAGGGATTGCTCGATGTTGAGGGTACAGAGCTTGACACCGACTTGATAGCTTGACACCGAGAGCACTTTGTCCTTGAGGTCCGTGTCAACGACGCAGGGATTGAATATTGAATGCTTGATGGCTAGATACTTGATGACCTCGAAACAGGATGGAAAAGAGCGCTCAAGTGGGACGGGCGACGGAGGCCATTAAGTGGGTGCAGGAGAGGTGAAGGACGGGGGGATGATGGGAGTCGGAAAGAAACGAACGATTCGTCACCAACCACCGACTGATCGCATCATGCGCACGGACCGCAGGATCGGAGTTTGAAATGACTTCGTGATATTTCGCGGTTGTCAAGGCACTGTTTCAGAATTGATTCTGATCCATGGCTGTATCATCCGAGTCTTGCGTGGAACAAGGTGGCATTCAGGACTCTCATCGGATGCATGTTCAATTCATAATCCTAGTAGGAATCTAATTCCAGTGTCCCTTCAATTCGAATTTCGCTCACAGAAGTCAACTAGAACCACAACTGAATTAGAGACTCGCAGTGCAAAAGAAGAGTGGTTCGTCAAGGCTTGAAGGTCGGATAACGGGATATGGTGCGTCGGCCTCAGATTTCAACAGAATGAATTTAAGTTGGCTGTTTATGAACGACTCATCAAGACAACATCAACAAGACTTGAGATGGATTGCAAAGACCAAAGAAGGTATATTCAAGACTCAAGACGTCTCCGAAAAGACGAAAGATGTCTCTCAAAGAATCAAGATTCCCAAAGATCAACTTCAAAGATGCAAGACCTGAAAGACTTTTTTGCACTTTTACTGATGTCTCGGAAGAGGACAATGATCTCAAACTTGATTGTGAACGGCATTGCAAAACCCAAACCCTGTTTACCACTGTCTGTGTCGGCTCGGAGGATCGCTTGCACAACGTGGAATTGGCATAGACGCAGATAAACCTTGTCCTCAATGCCGAGCTCACGTAGTGCTGCTGGTCGTCAACATGGACAGCAGATAGATTCATGCGCCAAGCTCATACCTTCGTATATCCCATTGTATTGAGAGCGCGACTTGTCCATCGAGATGTGAGACAGATCAAAGCCGTGTTTGACAATATGTTGGCAACGTTTTAAAATTCGCTCGCGCGCTGCAGGCTCCCGGTTCTTGATTTTTGAGGGATCTGTGCTTGTTCATTGCTGCACTCCAGTGGGAAAATAATATCACGGCGTACCTGCTACCACCTCTTTTGCTCGGAATACAATTTGCTCCACAGTCTCTGTGAAAAATTCCGAGACGGTTTCTGACTTGATGTTTGCGGAGACCAGATATGCGCCTGCAAACAACATCTATCAGTTGACAGAGGCTTCTGGGGAAAATACAAGCTTGCCTGGCATCATGTGCAATGCATCGTTGGCGGTACAAAGTACAGTTGTCGCCGCACGATTTTCATTATGAAGCCGATGTGTAGAGTCAATAAAAATACCGCCATTTGGACCCTCTGTATTCAAGATAGTACTGTCCAAGGAAAAATCGTCTGTGATAGCGACTTTAAATTTTGATTTCGAGTCGTCCTGAGAGAAGTCGTGTGGGGTGTAGCTGAATGAGGAAATGATGTAACTTTTTCCCACGTTGAAAGGTGTCAGTCACGAACCAGTACATGTCTCGTGGATTACGCTTGACCATGAGCCATGTCACACGAAACGGGTTCTTGTCCAGACGCTCTCGCTGACGGCTGGCGGTGAGCATTGATCTGATTTGCTTTTGTGTCGGTATACGGTAGGGTGGCAAGGGTTCCTCAGTCCCTGACGAGTTCTTGTGCAGGAACGTCTGGACGAGATCTGACATGATTCGGTTTCAATGTGAGATATAATTCAATTTTGCTGTGCGTACCACGTTGAACAGCTGATGATTTGGCACCATAGCGTCTAAAACGGTCCATGACTTGAAGACGGAGAAATCGGCAGAAGGTAAGCAAAGTATATTGAGCAGGAGATGCGTCGTCATGTTCACCACACTGCCAGATATTGACAGCACCCAGATCATCAGCAGTGACCTCAAACTATGGAGAAAGGGTGAGTGGCCATGATGGGACTAAACGACAGGGAACTACCTGTAGCTGAACGGATGAGCTACACCTCTTTGATCGACCCCTGACCTCCTCAGCTGGTTCGCTTTCAGCATCTGACCCATTCTCCTCTCCGTCTGCATCTTGCGATGACGCATCCGAATTGTCCTGCTCTGCAGTCTCGGGTGGGGCACGATCATGAACTCCAGCACATGCATATAGCGACCGCCACACTGGACGTTTGTCTCGAATAGCTGAGTTTCGAAGCTCAGAACCATTAGATGCTTCCGGGGCCCACCGAAGCACAAATTTCCGGGCACGGATATCATGCGGGCTATCACCAGGATGACCAAACCAGTTCAGGTTTACGCTCCTGGACTCTGACCGACGCCCGATACGCTGATAATCATTTTTCTAACAAAGGAAATAAAGCAATGGCTAAAAGTGATCAGACAGAAACGCACCTGCTTCACAAACCACCCAGGTAGATCCTCCGTATTGATTGTATCGACAAGAACCCATCCCTTTGCCTCCCTGTTGATATACTGAAGCCATATTGGGTTTGCATCCGTCTCGGTTCTCTCCGTGGGCCTCCCATAGTCCTCATCAGCCAGACGTGCCTCCTGAGCTAGGTCCCCTGTGAGTGGCACACCTGCAGAAGCCGATTCGGGGCCCAGCGCAGCAGGATTTGGAGAGGAATTGGTAGAAGGCCAGAGGCTTTCGCGAGCTGCCTTGAGCAATGCACGACCTTTGTTTACAAAAACATTGCGTGGCCTGCCCCTTGCACGCGGAGCATCGCTCGGAGGAGGTTTTTTCGACTTTTTGCCCATAGAATCGGAGGGGAAAGGTACTATGCCGAATAACAAATCATTTGTTTGATGGGAAAGCGGAGGCAATTTTTTCATCACGCACGGACCTCCTACCATTCGAAATAATAAATATTGCCTTAGAGAAGTAGACACATACCTATAGATATGATTATACTGGCCAGGGGGCCTACGGGGCAAAAATCAATCACATATCAAATATAAGATACAAAAGCCGATAATCAACCCGATTCGTCCCCAAAATCATCCATGACAGCTTTTTTCTTCTTTTTACCACTCCTCTCCTTCTTTCGTTTCTCTCGTAACTCGGGAAATAGAGGCTTAACTGCGACCAGATATGCAACGCGCCCAATCTTGCAGAGGGCATGCTCGAGGAGAATAGGACTGAACCTCATCATATCCTTCTCCGTCTGTAAAAGCTCTGCATCCAAATAATTGTACAAAGCTTCGAAGGCTTCAACAACTTTGTTCTGGGCAAAAGGTCCCTCTGCGGGCAGATATCCCAGTGCTTGCAGCCCGGATACAGCTCCCTTGTCAATACTGTGTACAAGTATAGCCTGTTCACGTAGAGTCGGCATTTTAACAACCCCGTGAAGTGCATAATCAGCTGTAAGAAGCTGCGCAGACAGGGATCCGATCTGGGGAAACTCCAAGATGAAATCATAGAATGCTGTGAATGTTGGGGGAGTCATCCGGGTGAGCCAGGCCAAGTTTTGAGCAACTCCGGACATCTCCCAATAGGCCCGGGCGGTTAATTTGGCATCTTTTGCCCTCCGAGCATTTGGAAATCCACCATAGGTGCAAGAAGTAACGTAGTTGCCCCGAGGCAAACCATCGATTGCAGTCTCCCAAGCGTCTAGGTCTTCGAATAGTGTATGGTTGCGCACAAAGGAGGTGTGGAATGTCACTCCACGGAAAAGAAGGGCGCTGAAAAAGCCAGCTCGTGTGCGAATCCAGTTTGGCGAAAATGGACCATCATCCCGACAGACTGATTTGTAGGAGGGCCCGTATTCGCGAAAAGGCATCTTGTGGTCCATTTGATCGTCCCTTTTTAACTCAGCCACAAGGGCCTTCTCTGCTGTCTTCTGGATAGCATCTAGCGTGTCTGAGCCCGACCGGCCACTCGAAATGGCCTTCAAGGAGCTGCGGAGGAACCGTAACATTGCCTGTGGTTGCGGGGTGGAAGGTATGGCAGTGCTGATTGTACCATCTTTGGACGACCCCTGAACAAAGGTAGATTGCCCGCCAGATGTGGAACCAGTTCGCTGTGTGGGAGGAGGATTTATGGAAAGTCGAAGATCATCATACGCATGCCCGAGATCCTGAATGTGCTGGAATGATATAGATGATTTATCCGCAATGGCGTGTCGTTTAAGAAGTTTTTTGAAAGGTTCGAGATCCTCCTCTTTAATTGACTTCAACCTTCGTTCCCCAACCACACGTGCAGCGATAGACTGATAGCTGTCCCAGATTGTGTCAAGTAGCAGGATACCAGATCCAACCATCGTCATTAACGAATGAACGAGCCATCCTTGCGCAAAAGCCAGCCCAGGTTCCATACCCAGCCATTCCATGAGACATTCCATGACCTCTGATGCGATATGATCTACTCGCTCGGATGCCGTTGCAATAATGGCACTTCTTGGAGATTTGTATCGGTACGATGGTGATTTCGGAAACTCGGGGAGGTAATCCGTAGCGACAAGGGACTGGTCGGCCTTGGGAATCATGGACAAGGTTTCAATCTTCTGCACGAGCCGATAAAGCCAATGAGTAGAGTCGACGGTGGATGAAGCTTCCTTATTGGAAGCAGGAGATACAAGTCGCCGGCAGGCATTCGGAACGGTGATATTCAACCATTGCCATACAATGCCGTGAGCGATCATCACTCTCTGTCGGAAGATGTTTAAGACGACACTCTGAACTTCTGCCTGAGTATCCAGCTTTGATACAAGCCTTATTGCTGTGTGGACCGAGAGAGCTGACCGAACCGACATAGGGTCTTCCCCAATTTGCCGGATAGCACCCTCCAGCAGATCAACACGCTCATCTGGAGTAAACCGTCTGGCCCTCAGCCCTTGGCCGGAGTTGGCCGTAGCAAGCGCTGCTGCCAAGTGACTTTCAGTCAGATCACGGAAGAAACTAATATGCGGCGCTGTACAGATGGATGAATCAACATTGGCCGCTACAATCGATGTTGAAAAACCTACCTCTACGCTTCCGCTTTTCCTCTTGCGGATCTATCTCTGGTTCTCCAGTATCATCGGGGGGCTCCAAGGGGGTATTTCGCTCATCCTCGTCCATCTGTTGATCACCGTCCATGTGTTCATCTTCATCTTCTATTCGAACAAAATTCTCGCCAATCTTTAGATAGACGTCAGACATTCCCCAGTTCAATGTCTTTTGATTGCGAGTAGTGTTGGACTTCTTGGTGCTCCTACCACTCGATCCTGACCCATCATATTTGCGTTTTTTACTCCCTAGGAGCATCATTATAAATAACTGACGATTCGATTGATTTACTCACCAAGTAATGCATCACGCAATTGTAAAACATTTTTTCCCTTGGCTGCACCATTGGAAAGGGCTGCTCGATAAGCATTATAAGAGGATGAAATTGAAATTAAATCATGAGATTAACCTTTGTACGTAGCTGGCCGTCCTTTCAAAACTTGTCCATCTTCTGTGATCTGTCGCATGAGATTTACAACAGGAATCGAGTGCCCCAGGTACTCCTGGTTTTTTAAAAACTCGTTGCCCCGATCCCACCTCCGCTTATTTCCAAAGGGAACCTTTGATGAGCCCTCTCCCTGGTCAAATAGCTCCCCACCTTGATCATAACCAACCCCAAACGGCCAATCTTCAACACTTTCGCGTACACCATCTTCATTTTTCCAAGTAATAGAGCGGAAAAACATTTTGCGGTCCAGACGTACATCATGTGGAAGCTGATCCAGTATACCCTGAAGGAGGATGGACGCTTCTCGAGCTGTCCACGTTACATGATTGCGAGGTGACATTAGACCTGCACTATCGTTCACAAAGTTGGCTTGCTCTGTATAACATGTATTTTCCGGAAGGTGTGCGCTAATACGAGTAAGAAAACAGTTGAACATGGCCTCAATGAGAAGCTCACAATATACTTCTCAGCTCTGGCCCAATCGTGAGCAATTTCTGCTCCGGAAGTGCAGCAAACGCGGTAATACCCTCACCGCCGAGAGCGTAGGACGTCATGTAAGCTATCAGATGGGCGCGGATGTTGTCCTTCCGCAGCAACTGCACTGAACAAGGATCGTACGTAGGGTTGGTCCCACCGCGGGGACGGAGACCGCAAAAGAGTACACTTGACATGGCGTGGAGCAACCAGGCGATCCCGAGCTCAGTTATAAACATGAGACCAGGATCAATCCCCGGTTCCAGCTGAGAAATGGACGTTGCACAAGTAACTCCACCACTGGCGTCACCTTTATCAATATGTGTAACGCCGACATTACCAAGATCCTCTATTCCCTCGGCGGCATCAGTATCCATGTTCTCAGCGTCTCCTTCTTTGAGGTAGTTAGAATATGAAAATATATGGAAGTAATCAATGATTACCAGGTGGGACCGGCTCTGGATGCGAAAGATTGGCCTGCATGGCAGAGAAACACCTGTTACGGGATGAACCGATAGGAGGAACATTCATTATCTCGCCCTGATCGTAGAGTAGGTCTGACAATCCGGGGGGACCTTCATCCAGAGCCAACATACTGACATCCGCCATGAACTGACAATCGTTGGTTAACAAGTGTGGAACATTAGATGATAACGGACCTCCATAATAGATGTGCGTAATTTCAGAGAATCATCATGAACACCATAGAATTTATTTCCAGCAACAGGAGCATGCAGGCCTCCCTTTGGAATCTGAACACTGGTCGCAATCGGATATGCACGTGGTGCACCCTCGAGGTTCAACGAACGCCAGTCTCGTTCAATCTTAAATCCTCCAACAAGCTTGGATTCTCCGTCGACAGTTTTGAGCTCTGGTTTCGTTGGACCACACTCTTCCTCAGGGCCAATTATATCGTTTCGTAATTTGAGGGCACGGTCGATGATACCATTCCCAAAACTATGTCTGCTTGGAGTTCAACCAAAAAGGTGCGGAAATGGAACATATGAACGCACAAATCAACCTGCCATGTCACCATAATGTCATTGCTCTGTTCCCCGTCTCCGCTTTTATTTCTGAGCATGATAGCATCATTTATTCCTCCGACAAAGACACCTCCTGGTTGCAGGATTGTAACTGTTGACACAGATTCATGTTACGTTGCATAATCAGTACAAAAAACTACTCACTGCCATACTCGTCAAGGACCTTTCGAGATTTTACACCTGTCCTCGGGATCTTATACTGAAAGCCCTTCTGAAAGACGTCGGCCATCTCCTCGTTACTGAAGAAATCCAAGAACACCAGAAATGTACGCCCTTCGGGGGTTTTGAGGTGTGCATCGGGACGTTTGATGTGTGGTTTGATAACCTCATACAAGTCAGGAAATTTGCGTCCTGGAATATGCAATGGACCCCTAAGATCTTGTCTGAGTGATTCCGGAGGGAGGTCTGCCACTAAAAAAGATTATAAGCAATCTGTACGAAGAGCTGAATAGAATGATGTCATTTCACCCGACTTTACCAGGTAAAGTCGGGTGAAATGACATCATCGTTTCCACGTCTCAGAATAAAGCCACAGACATTTTCATTGGTGAATATTGGATGTAGGAGACTTACTATGGGTTTGCCTGCCTTTGAGAAGTTTGTTGATGTAGTTCTGGTGCCAATTCTACTCAGTTAGGCCAGGGACAGGTACAAAGTGCAATGGATGGTGGTGGTAAGGAGCAGAGAGCAGAAGCGGCCATATGCGATGGTATCGGAGCGATTGTGTAAACATTCCATGGAGTTTTCCATCTGGCTATTTTTGGCTGCTATTTTTGGATTGGCAGCTAAATCAAAGTTCCGTCAAGCCTAGTCGACCAAATACCGAACTAAGGGGGCCGCATTTGTGTGCCCTGTAATTCAAAGCAAGCTACAGTGAATTTATTCCAAATATTTGCTGTATTTCGGTGTGCTGAGACAGGAAATCAGTGTCTGTTGGACGAAATGTGTACATATCAGAGGCAGATGTCATTGACTGCCTCCGGGATTATTTTTCCTGGAAAGAGCTCGAAAGCGCCGTCCTGGACATATCCAAGATCAATTGATTCACCCCGGGGATGGGGGAGATCGGTAAACGGATGACAGAAAAGGTTTGTTGGGATGTCCCAAAATGGATTATTTTTGATACCGGAAAGGGTTGCGAAGGAGACTGAATTGATGTACCAGGTGCACATATTCAATAGGATTCTAGCAGCCTAGTTCCCTCTCTGTGAGCCTGCTATACATAAAAATAAGTGGTGCAACACAGGTTCGAACTAATGCTGCTGACCAAATGTACATTTTCGGCGTCATTTCATGCATTCTTGGGGAACGGTGGGTCTGAGCGTCTGGTGGTTATTTTTCCCGAAAAGGGCTTGAAAAACGGGTCCCAAAAATGTACGACATCAGCTGATTCGGGTGTGGGACGGGGGAGATCCTTAAACGGATGACGGAAAGGACATGTCTGATATACCGAAAGACTTTGTCCTGGAGACGGTAAATGCATGTACTCTGTGCCGGATATGGTATCTGGGCTTACACGATTTATATATATGGCCTACCAGAATCCATTGGGCAGGTATCGGAATCACTATATCAGTGAAACTGGAAAGTCACGACATGCTGTCCGAATGCGGATGTGCATGAAACCGGATTGTTTTAGTGAGCTGGCAGTATTGTTTTGTCTACTACATAATAGTTATGTTGGGTTACATTAATAGTACACGCATCATCCACAGTCATAGACTCCCCGGCGCCCATCTATCTCTTACCACACGTAGGTGCGTCTCTGCACATGCGCACAGCCAAGGTAGCTTATTCGAGTCGCCGCAAACTCGCTGAGCCACCAAACACCCAGTGGGAAATGTGGGGAATCAGATCAGCAGCATGATAAAAGCTCGAGATACATTTTATCACCTTGTAGTCTGTTTTAATGACGGCCAATGACCACCGTGTCGTCACCCATGTCCTGTATCTTGCCTGCGTGCTACGGATGGCTGCTACTAGTACTGCCATTCCTGTGCTGTTCGACCCAACGCCTTCCGCTTCAGATCTTCACGCTCGAAATGTCCCAGTCTTCGAGGTGGTACATAGTGTTGGTGCAAATGGAAAGCTCACCCACATTACTCGCCGCAGTGACGTCGACGAGGATGTCGTTGGGATCTCTTGGGCCACCGATGAGCTGGAATATCGCGGCTCTGGACTCACTGCGCCCATCAGATATATCCTCGGTCAGAAGACGTACGTCCATCGAATTCTTGAATGGTGCCGCCACCGCTAACACAGTATTCCAGCTGGACACTTGATGTTGGCCCATTTAGCTTGGTGAAAGAGGGCACAGAGTGGAAGGTGAGTCGCATTTTAATTGAAAATTTCTTCGAATTGATGTCTGGCGTGCTTGAAACTTGAAAGCTATCCCAATGGATCGAAGGCCATATGGTATACGCAGGAACGATTGGGAAGGTTCAATTTGTCGACTGCAACCATTTTCACAAAGCCTCGGTGATGCTCGTTCGAATCGAACCAAAGATCCTCGACCAGATGGGCGAATGGAAAGATACCGTCACGGCGCTGATGATTACATGTAGTCTCGTGGAAGCCGTTGTGACGAAGGGCATTCAGGCAAAGCTGTAGAGTTACACGTGAACTTGAAGTACCGTAATGATTCCGTCTGTGAAGAATTATGACTATAATTTCCAAAAGTTGGTGACCAGTGAGGCTTCAAAGTGTGGAATGAAAATCCTGGTAAAAGCTCAACACCTGAAATTTTGTATATTAGGAGTCCGGCATTAATTCCTACGCTTTACAGCCCCACGCTGCGGCACCGCCCGCCTCTGCGCCGCGGCAAATGCCTGCCTTTCTCCGCAGTGCCGCGGCAGTCACGGCACTTTCACTCCCTGACCCAACCCTGACCTGTCAGGAGGTTAATTGCAAGCCGGTATCTCGGATCTTGTCCCGGATGAAGCACGCCACAGTTGACAGAGAAGTAAGAAGGACACACCGTGCCACCGTCAAATTGGCGCTCGATCAAAATCAAGCGATGATCCCCCAATCCGTCCATAAATGGTAGGGACAGCTCTGAAAACACGACTTACACCTTACCGACACTTATGCTCGCCGTTACAGATATTTGATCCCGGATTTGCATTTACAAATTCAACCATACCGCGGTCCGTGCAGCACAGCTAGCCAGCACTGCGGTGTGAGCTAAGTCGTGATCTTTGCAACTGAGGGCCCTTTACAATGGGAATTATGAAATTATATGTCATTCTCTGATTCCAACGTCTGCGCGTGTCCTAAGTGGTTAAGACTTCAGCATCAATGAAGCAGCCATGGCAATCACAATGTAGGTCACGACAACTTCGAGAGTAACATTCAATCATAAAAGAAGGGTCTCCAAGGCCATGGAGCTGGGTTGAGAACCAGGAAGTGCACCCGAATGGAACGATTCTGACCTTTATTTTCATAGCCAATGTCGTGCTTGCCAGCAAGGCAGCAGGCCATGCGTATCTCAGATGCGAGTCCCCGCAGGTCCTTCATTTCGCTTAGCCTTCGGACAGTCGATGGTCGTTTATGCGGATATGAGGCCGAAGTGCGTGTGCCAGTCCTTTGGGCCCACCCATGTCATCTAGCCTTGAAAAGAACAGCTAGCTCTGTGGCACCCTATATGTGTAGTAGAGAGGCTTTGTTGAAGGGAGACATCGAAGGGCTTGTGGCGCGTGCACCATCGGATAGATCCACCGCCCAACGTGGGAAAATGTGAACAGCTTATGAGGGTTACTCATTGCCTAGATCTGTGACAAAGATTCAAATTTCCACGGGCCTGTCCTGTTGTGTGCGCGCAGGCAAATTTAGGAGGGAGGTTGAAATCCCCCCAAATACCATCCTAAGCAGTCAGTCATATTTGTATCGGTATGACACGTAACTGCAAGATAGTGGTGTCGGACTCATATTATCCTGCATCATTCAACTAGTCGTCTTTTTAACCTCTGTTCTGTTGTAATTTATACAATGAGAAGTATTTAAGGCAAATATAAATCATCTCCACGTCTGCTATTTCTCTAGAGGGCCGGATGCACTTCAATCCCGCCCCACGGTATTGTGCTCCGACTGAGTTTTCCAACGGTCCGCTCCCAAAGTAGCCGGGTCAAGTCGGCAGGTTTATGTGGGGGCGTGCGACAACCTTCGCCCTCTTATATCCGAGCTCTGCAGATATGTTTGAACCCCCCGCCCCTTATATATTCAGTGGTCAACGCTGCCCCCGCACATCAAAACCGCAATGTGTATTGAATGCAACCTGTCCAGCGTTACAGGATCATTGCGGAATGCTGCACACGAAAGAATAGCGTAAACCTCAGTTCAAGAGCAAAAAAGTTAAACTGACGCAATAACATAGATGAAGTCAAGGTGGGGTCCCCTTTGAGGCGCTCCCTCCTGCTACATAAATTGTTGCTCGAGTCTCGTTGAACCGCGGAGAATATGCGAGCTGCTCAGTATCGGGGGTCGACCCACGAGAGCGACAATGTATGGGTATAAGAGGCAATCGACGGAGCTTGGAAAAGTCTCCTATTGTACCTGCGTGTGTCCAGCATCGACACCGACATCCGTCGCATCTGGGAAATATGCCGTTTGTATGCACTTCGTAGTCCAGCCGATCTCACACTCCTTGGGTTGTGTTTCACGGCTTCGGCGAATTCGACGCAATAGAAATTACATGGCCGGGCCCTTACCACTAACCAGTGAACTGCATCAACGCCGGGAGTCTGCGACAGAAGCCTGACACAGTGGATTAGATGGTTATAAATGAAGAACAGTCACACTGCTGTCGGTAAAGTTTGATGAAATATTACAGCTCACCCACCAGCAGTTTCAAGGTAACTAAGAGTGCCACGGGTGTCAGTTCTGGCTTGATGATGGAAGCTTATACCTGAGTGGTGTAACAACACTTGGCCCATGCACGTAGAACCATACCGGTAAGATTAGGATTCTCCTAGCTGAATGTTTGTTAAATGATTTCTCTCCACCCCGGGCCTTCCCAAACAACCGTAGCGCTGGTTGGCCAGAGGTGATAGAGGTTATAGAAGATTTAATGTAACATGTATGATAGATTGTGGCCGACCATAGGAATCTCGGTTTCCTCCTGTGAAGTATCTTCAAGAAGTTCAACCGTGGGAAGCTTCAGTGATGTTCACGTTATTTACATTACTAATATAGATGGGAATCCCCGGTACGATGTGGGGCGATCCAAGCTCTGGAATCTCATGCATCTCTTTGCATGAATTGCTCCTCATTTTTTCATCCATACGGTTTAACACCCAGGCCATAGTTGGCAAACACCCATTCCAGGGTATTCTCCCGGTGAGGGTATGCTGCAATCCTGCCCTTTGACTTTCGATTTCATAGCGCAGAACATTGGTTACCGAGCAAGGAGTTGATTTGCCCATCCAGATCTATTGTCAATCGACAACGCGCTGGGTTATCTTCGTTCCCTGTTCCCAAATCCTACATTTACAAGCTCCTACCTCTTGGTCACTTGCATCCATTTTCGTTCCGTAGTGAGCTGCACTCACGCTTCCTGAATCTAAACAGTTTATGTGCACAATGACCCTTGTACTCCATCTGATTGTCAGTGACTCTGCGTGCGGTGGCGTTTTTTTTCTGTTCTTCGTAAAGAAATACGCTGTCACCCAAGGCATGTGTCAAGGATGGGTATTGCGCGTGGATCTGCCAGAGAAGTCAATTTTGCGAGTGTGCACTCATAAACTGGCAGCTCTGATGGGGAGTGCGTCCTATGGCTGTGGACTCGGAGCGCGTACGGAGGCGAGTCGCGCGCCATCTGTGCGGAGACGCCGTTGGTTTACTGTCTAGAGACGCATGCCGCTGTGCTGTATTGTCCTTGTCGAGTCGAGTCGCAGGGGTTGTTCCGAACGGCAGGTCCGCAGTGACGTGCCGAATCGCTCCTCCCATTTAGGGCGTCGTGCTCGCAGGGCCCTCCTCGCGCTCAACGAGGTCTAGGGATAATATCGTCTGCTATGTATCTTCTTGATCATCGTCCCGCGTCCTTTCATGCCGTGCACACACCGCAATCGCGAATCCGCGCCTGTTGATGCGTGCTCAGCTGCACAGCGGGCCGAGTGACCTCCATTTTACCCTGCCGCCCAAACCCATCGTATCTCGTCATCATTGCCTAACGAAATGTCGGGAAAATCAAAATCGGCTTCAAGTAATCTTAATTCTTGATTAAATTCTACAGCGCACTCTATCTGACCGCCCTCATCGCACCGACTGGCGACAGTTCTTCACAGCAAACCTCAATCCGAACAAACACTGGTGCAACTGCAGACCACGTTGCTTGCGAATCTTGTAAAAAGAAACTGAAATTGTAAAACCAGAAGGATCCCGTAAAAACGATGTAAAGTGTACAAGACGAGTGGCGCATTTTACCGTCCTTTTGGTAAGATGCATATACAGCTACAGACGAGTACAAACCGTTAAACAGCCCTCTTTATTGTTCCGCCAGTGCATTTACTCTGTTGCGCACAGGTTCATTGAGCTCATTCCATCGGAGGTGGAAGCGTGCCAGCGGCGGCAGGGAAGGATGCACGGGCGTGGGAATATCTTGGATGAAGTGCCGATTTACATGATGGTGCCGAGGCGGCGCCGGCGGAGCGCTCGGTGTCGTCTGAGTATGGAGTACAGTGTGCCGCGTGGCGTTCGAGCGAACACTGAACGTCTTAGGGCAGCCAGGGAACCCACATTCAAAGGCTATCCAGGTGTCAATGGGCGTGAATATGAGTGAAAAATAACGCACGTTTCACGCCATTGTGAATGTTCATGTGCGTTGCAAGGGCGCTTGGGCTGAAGAGAAAATCATGAATTACAAGGAATTAAGTGAGCAGATCAGGTATTCACCGGGGAAACTCTTTGTTACAGATCTGGCACGGGTGCATTTTTGGTGAGCTGATCCTCCTTCGGCCTTGCCTAGGTTGGGTATGCAAAGGAATCGTCTGAATACGCGGGAAAGGAGACGGGATGCGCTCGGGTGCCACATGATCGGTTCTCATCAAATGAATCGGGGTGTCGACGTTGGTGCTGGAAGGAGAGCCGAGCAAGGGGTCTTGTGTTTGGACTCTGAAATAAATTTAAAAGGATGAAGATTCGTATCAGCGGAGCAAGCAAGGGCAGCCTACGTCGGATACACTGTCCGGGTACGCGGTAACACACTATTACTGGAATACATGATTGAAATGTTGTTCTGGAGCTAGTTGAAGACTGTGTAAGTATTCAGTGCATGCTTCAAGAGCCCACTAAGAAGCTGAAATAAGTCACACGATGGAGGAAAAAACAACAATGCTTGAGTTCGACGATGCGGGCGGAGAATGATGAAGCAGTATGGTGAAGCCCTGTGATGGAAAATTCTATTTACATAACAGCACTCCGAACAAGACAGCAGGGGGACGGCCCTAGCGAGGCATTAGTCCGGGAATTGGAATCGTTGAACACATTCCTAAAATTGGATCCGGAAGATCGAAGAAGGCCATCCAAGTCACCTTGGTGAGGTAGGCGGGGGGCTTCTTACGGTCCGCTGTTTTGTTAAGTATCCTGTTCGAAAATACTCATTGGAGAAGGCGTCGACGATTCTCCCCGGCGAAAAGAGGAAGATCAACCTCAACCAACTGAGCTTACTTACTTTAATGCTTTGCCTGCAACAATGCCCTTGTGCAGATCAGTCGCTTAGCAAGTCACAGAAAGGCCACTGCCAGTCTGCATGATATGGGTCCCATTTTTCCGAAAATATCTCAGCACGCGCCTGCCGGTGGTCCACTTGCGGAGCGGAAGTTTACACCCACAGTGACTGCGGGGGATCAAACGCAAACTCCTGCTCTCCCTGTGACACGGAGGTGTGCATACTTAGAAGCGAATGCAGGATTGTGTGCTTTCTTACCCTCGATTCTGGAAGCTAAGTCTTTTCGGATATAATCAAACGTAAGCTTGACTACTCCTTGCTTCTTGCACCCTGAAAAGTACAAATAGGTTGATCGGAGTCCGGCATTGCGGGATCTAGGGCACCGGCTTGAATTTTGACCTATCTCGACATGGCACTTTCGGCTCTGTCCGCACGATCTGTTCAAGGCCATAGAGGCTCCGAACGAGCTATCCCTTAGGTTGTATGATGTCATGGCTGATGCTCCAACTGATGTTGCATCAAATCATTCCAAAATCATTCCGCCATCGAACCGTCACAGCGCCGGGGCCTCAATTAAGAGGCCATCTCAATTGTCCGCGTAATACTAAGTTTCGAATAATGAATAATAAGACTCGAAACTGGATTTAATTCTTGAATTCAAGACTTATCTATATCTAATCCCTAATACTAATACTAAGGCCCTCCGGGCACCCCTGGTACCTACTTCCAGAGCCATAACTACAAAACTTGAATTATTTATCCAAATGTAAACCAGGCCTATTTTTCAGGGCCTGGTGGAATTGATTACTTGTTGCTCTAACTTGTGGCTCAAAGTTCACTCGGTTGATGCTTGTGCGTCAACCAGCTCACATTGAGCCCCAGGAGCCAGATGTATACTAATTAAACAGGGTTGAACCTCAAGTTTCAAAATGCTGAACATATTTAGTTGATTTCTTTGAAGAGATGGCATCAAGAGTTTGGGGGGGAAAAAAATTCCTTTCGACCTTGGTTCCACTTCTCAGACCACAATGAGCAACCAGAAGCTTATTGTTTGCATGAGTAGGAGGAATGAAGAAGCCCTGAGACGAAACTTTTGAGAGCGGGTGCTGAACACTGGATGCTGTACACTTTATTTATTTATTTAGATATTTGATTTAATTAATTTGAGGCGGTCGGACCGAGGATCCGACATGATCGTAAAAAAGTACATATCGATTTCGAGACCTGGTACGGTACCAGGAACAAGATGTACCTCCGCTATGCTACGGCGGTGCGCCGTGACGGAATATGTATGTTAAAGATGCATGTGGAATTACCGTGAGAACAATTTTAGCTCAGGAATTTGGGAGGTACCATCGGAATTGAAAAAAAAGAACTAAATCAAGTGCAGTGCCAACCTCCGCAGCGTCAGACGGCCGCTCACACAGTGTTCGAGGCTTACGACGGCCGAGAGGTAGGAAGTGTGATGGGGAATAAGCGTGGGAGCAATAGCACAACCCTAGACGCGAAATTGTGGTTGAGGGTTGGAAGAAATAAACCAGTAAGCAGTGCTTGCAATGGATTTGGCACCTTTAAATAGTGAGCTTGAGACTGCTTGAGAAGATCAGTGGCAGCCCGGCTTGAAGCACATAGTTTGAAGAGAGGGGAATGTTTGAGATGCACAGGAGGGAGATCAGAGAGACAGGTCGACCATTCTTCTCGGGTTTGTTCTATATTCACTGAAAGCACTGCACCGCAGTGAGAAGAGCGGCAAAGCATTCACAGCAGTGCTCCAACCATGGGCTAATTAAACTGCGCATAACAGCTATTTTCACCACGGGATGGCCTGTGCTGTTGAAATTGATCTTGCATCCAAAGGCTGTTGAATTCAACAGCTCGGAAGAGCAGACGGGGATAACTTTCTCTTGGCACGTCTTGGCGGCTTCTAAACCTCGCCATTTGCTTAAACTTGAAGTTAAAGATACGAGTAACACTGGGTGAACATTTCGGATTTTTGACTGAGAAATTTGGTGAAAACTATTTTGAATTTCGCACAAATTTTTCAGTTGAAAATTTGTGAAAAACCTGAAACCTTTTGATGAAAATTTTGATTTTGAGTGCTAAAAAATTTGAAATATCACAAAATATCCACCAAAAAGTTTCAAGTTTTTCACTTATTTTTTCACTGAGAAATTGGTGTAAAATTCAAGATAGTTTTCACCAAATTTCTCAGTCAAAAATCTGAAATGTTCAACCAGTGTAATAATCTACAGCTTTCCAGCGCCAAGAAAGTTCTCAACCATGGGATGAGAATTACCTTTGAATCCCGCAGCGAAGAGACACAGTGACGGGTTGAGAAGGTTGAATGGAGATATCATCCTCTTGGCGTGCTTGGAAACCTCGTCATTTGTTTAAAGATACGAGTAATCTTATCTATCCGAATCGAGAAAAACACCCACAAAACTTCAAGTATTGAGGCGCCTTTCGCCAGCAATGAGATTCAATGGGAAACAAGGAATAAACCATCTTGAAGTGGGTCACAACCCTGAGAATATCAAGACTGTTGATATCATTGTTGATTCTTTACATTTTCAATTCGGTTTAAAGGAAACTGCAATGCAAAATATGGATTGACATTCGAACATGCTTTGAGATTGAGACATGAAAATAAATAAATAAATAAGGGGACGCGTGGCTAAGCAGATATTGCCACAAGTCCTGGCCGGAGGGTCCCGGCTGCCGCAATTCATTTACATAATGGTTGTGGTCGTAGGTTCGAATCCCACAAAACCGCAGAAAAGTATAATGGCCAGCTAATTGCGAAATCGGACACCCTCGATGGCCCCAACTGGTGAAATTCCAGTGAACCAAGCGGATGACCCTGGAATGCTTCTGCAGACTTGGGAATCATTACACCAAACGCTCCAATGAAAAATTTTTTTTTTTTAAAAAAAAAAAAAAAAAAAAAAAAAAATACATCTGCAGATGCTGCAGATCATCATCACCCACCAATTTTCCCACATTTTTGGTGACTGACAATCATCTTCAGACGATGGTCTGCAGATAGGTTTAAATATTTCTGAATTGTGGAGTTTCGCATCCCGCATCAAACACCTTCAAACAAGAACTCATACTTCTCATTTAAGTTGTTTATAAATGTAAATCAAGATCCCAAGCATCGACAGGCATACCAACAGGCTTGATACCTTTTGTTTCAGAATTCATGTTAATGTTGTTTAATTTTTATTCCATACATTGAATTTAATCATTGGTGAAAGGCATGCCGATACTTGAAGTTTCGTCGACATTTATTTGGTTTTTGATAGAGATAAAATACAGATAAGTCTTACATTCAATAATTAAATTCAGTTTTGGGTCTTATTACCTGTTATTCGAAACTTGGTATTATGCAGGCAATTAAGATGGCCTTTTAATCGAGGCCCCCGCGCTGTGCGTTTTCATTGAATCCTTTCTTCCCTTTCCCCCCTTCCCCTTCATTTTTCTCTTCTTCCCTCCTGGTTCTTGCCCCTCTCTTTGCTGCATTCAGGCCGTCACTGTGTGTTAGTGTTACTGGTGTTCGGTTCTGGACCGATGCCGAACCTGAACCGGACCCGAACCGGACCCCAGGTTCGGTTCGGGGTTCAGCAAATTCTGAATTTTGCTAGACTTGTGTGAACATGTTCGAACCGCTGGTCAAAAGGGGGCTTTTTGACTCCACTAAAAACATGAAAACAGCGGTCATCTCACTTGAAATGCAGTCTACTGAGAGTATCAGGATCCACTGCAAGACATTTGCCCAATCAAATATGCTTCCGATGGTTGAACTGATGGGTGATCAAAATTGGAAGAAATTCCCGGATTTGATATTTTGGGGTCTGTCACCGCCTAGTATCTCAAATAGCTTATTCTGCTGGAATAGAACTTACATTGTGGAGTATCCAAAGGCTTCATGGGCCACAGAATTGGCTCCTGGTGCATGGGAATTATTTTCGGTTCAAAAGGGTTTGAACCTGTCCTGAACCCCAGACCAAACCGGAACTGGGGACAGGTCCGGGGTTCGGATTTTTTCGCAAAGAACCGGACTGAACCGGACATTGGCAACAGTGTGCGTATCTCCTTCCCGTTGATGCTTTCTCCCTTACTTTGTTTCCAGAGCCTTTATTGCAACTCCATCGTGCTGCAGTGCCTTCCCCGTTCATTCTGGGAGTCCAATTCTCCCCCGATGTTTGCATTGAGGTATGTACATTTCTTTAGCTCATATCTCTTTCCTTCGGTCCTCGGATGATTCCCCAGGTAAGCAGTCTTTGTTTTCTTGTTGCAACCCTTGCTTGTTTTCTTATTCCCTCTCAGGCTGTTTCCATATCACGGCTCATCATCATTGTATATGTGTGGGCTTGCTTATATTTGTGCTGCCCTCGTTCATTATTTGACCCTCCTTGTCCGTTGCTCTGTATTTCCCTGGATCTACTGGTCCGTCGTCATCTGTATG